>JAEHOM010000607.1:0-10892 GCA_016433075.1 Hoplolaimus columbus | reverse complement strand
TCATTTTATGTGATCCAGTCCCTCGGATCAGATCAGGATCAGATCATTTTTGAAAAATCCGGATCACAAAAACACTGGAACCGGCTCCATCCCTGGTACATTTGATAAAATAACTACCAGGAGAATGGATTCAAAAAGCACACTCTCCACTCCCATCACTCTCCACACTCTGTGCACAATTGGTAAGTCAGTAGTGACTAGTGACCGCTCCTTTCTCTACCACTAATAACGGAAAAACAAAGAAACGAACCAATAAGCGGAGACTTTGGGGAGGAAGCGGAAGCGGAAGCGGGCTCTCTTTCAACCACCCCAAGAGAGGGAGGCTCTATTAGAGGGTGAGGATCTATTAGAGGATTTACGGTAACCATTAGTTAACCACTTAACCATCAGACCAGAACGTTGGTTGTACGCCTTGCGGGTACGGATCTACAGATGGCTAGGTGGTCGGTAATTATATCCATGGAGTTCATATCGCCATCCCTTGGAACAAGTATCGTAAGCGATTTTAAATTTTTGGCGAAAAATTATGACGAAAAATCTTTTTTTTTTGGGCGAGCGATAATTTTGCAAACGACATTTTTGCTGTATCGAGAATAGATAATGTGCACTGCACTCTCAAGCTTGGCCTTGTGAGCAATTCCATCTGCTGGCGACTAGCAATTTTGATTTATAATCAATAGAAGATCTGCTGGAGTCCAGGGGAGGATGGTGCAACTGGAGGAGACATGACCATGGGGGAAGGAGGGAGGAAGGAGTGGGCCTTTCCATAGATGGCTGGCTTTTACTTTCTCGACATGGTTGCTTCGGAAGAATTGACAATTCCCAACAATTTTTGCATGCCATCCATCTTTTCTCGAGCGAGACCAGATCAGGTCAGATCACTTTGAGATGGATCAGCAAAAGACTGGTTGAGACTAATTAAAGCAGGTGAACCGCTCGCTGGCCAAAATGCGCGGCTTTCAGTTGCCATAGAAGGCAATAAATAGGCACAGGGAATTGGGCGAGAAGCATTCAATACCAATTCCTGAATTTCCAACTCCAATCCCCAGCAAATACCATACCAATTCCTGAATTCCCAACTCCAATCCCAAGAAAATTTGCCAAAAAATGCCCATCTCCAATGGCCTCCTCCTTCTGCCCCAAATCTGTTTTCTGTTGATGCTTTTGGGACTGACGGAAGAAACTGGCAATAATGATGTTGCCCGAAGCAATGAAAGTGGGCCAAAGCATCATGCCCATGGTGGAGGTCAAAAGCCTGCGGATGAAAAGCGATCGGACTTTGAAAATGAACTGGTAAGAGTGAAAAAACACACTACAAAAGCAAACAAAAAAAAAGGAATTTGCAAAAAGTAATTGAATATTCGGTTTCGGATATTTTCATGAGCACAATATTTCTTACTCGACCATTTGCTCCAATCTTTTTTTTTATTTGTATTTTTGATGCTACCACATAGAATAGAAGTTGGCAGAAGAAGTTGATCGAGAAAGGATAGAAAACGACCAAATTTGGAAAGGACCAACTCTTCTATGATCAATGCAATTTTTACCTTTGTTTAGAAATTCACTCATTTTTGGGGCCTTGAGTATAAATATAACACGCTTTAGAAACTTTGGAATGCTGTTGAGGATGAGGACCTTGACTTGGCTCAGGCACTTATTGCCAATGGTAATGTGGACTTGAACTTTGTCTTGAACGGTACACCTCTGATACATGTTGCAATCAAAAATTGGGATACTGCTATGTTTCAGCTCCTGGTGCAAAATGGTAATGAAGAATACTATAATTTTTCCATACTTTTTTAATACTACCTGGTTAGGTAATTATATGGCTAAAAAGGTCAAAAGTCCTCTTGCTACACGTGCTATCCCTATAAACCTCTACCTACCTACCTACCTACCTACCATCGAGGCATGTATCATAAGCGTTTTTTTAGCCTAAAAATCGCTTTACATAAACGTTTTTTCTCTTTTTTTTAAAAACACCATCTTTGTCGGGATCTGGTACCGGTGCCGATGCTGATGAAATTTTAGAAATTTTTGGAAAATTCTTGGCAAAATAAAGTCAATTATACGAATTTCAGGAATGAAATGCCAATCAAACTTTTCAAAAAATGCGTCCAATCAAACTAATCAAACGATTGTCTGGCACACCGAATATATGTTTGGGGGAGGAGATGCCCACCTAATAAGTCCATGCACATGTTTTTCGGCAACTTGTTAGCACAAAGATTGTCCCACAAAACAGGTGCCAAGCTGGACACAGTTGACGAAAATGGGTATAACGCGTTGCATAAGGCGTTATGGCACAGCCCGGACATTGGTGCACTGATGCTGAAATGGCCGGAGGGTGTGCGGCTGCTGGAGTCCAAAACTCCCGGTGGCAAAACCGCATTGCACCTCGCCAGCTGGTATGGCAACACCAAACTCGTGCAGCGGCTGTTGAGTGCGGGCGCCAATTTGGAGGCCAAGGACAGGGATGGCTGGACACCGCTGATGTACGCGGCATTCGCCTCCGGCAATTTCGAAACGGTGCGCACTCTGTTGGAGGCGGGCGCAGATGTGATGGCCAAAGGTCGATGGGCCGGCGAGAAAGGCGAAGAGGTAAAATATAAACTATTAAAAAGGTAAAAAAAGAGAGAAATAATCTCATAGTGATAGTTCTATTGCAGATTTTTTTAAAAAGCCTAGTCATCAAACCATACCATTGATTGATACCCTGGTAACTACCAGCGATCCGCAGGGTTTATTGTTTACGGGCCCGAGTGGTCGAAAGTGCCCATTCTCGCCCCAGTCTCGGCTCCAAACCGTTTTGAACCGAATGTCAAACTGCTGCCAGATCTCGGCCCTGACCCCCTCCTCTCCCATGTACCATAAAGCAGCTTTCTCGGATGCTAAAAAATGCCAATTCTCGATCATAGGTGAGGACTGCGCGCCATACGAAGGGGGGGGGGGATCGGACCAAATTTGCCTGAAATTTTTGTAGAAAATTTTTATTGCACTTTTGATTGGCAAATTTTTCAATTTTACGAAGAGGTAGATGGGGATTCTAAGCCGGTTTCTGAACCATATTTGTCAAACGGTTGCCAGATTCGTGTTTCTTACACGGGTACCAAAAATCAGCGTTTCCGAATGTTTCAACGTGGTCCAAAGTGGACCATTTGACACGAAAAACTGGCTTGCTCGGTTAATATAAGTAAAGGATGTATTTAGCCTCCTTCTGTCACTGTCCTGCATTTGGCGGCTGTACGAACTTCGGCCAAAAAATTGGCCATTCTGCTGGAGGCTGCGAAGGAAAAGGGCAAATTGGCCGAATTGGTCGACGCGACGGATTCAAATGGGAACACAGCCGCGCAGTATGCCGCGTGGACTGGTCGCAGCGATTCTGAAAGGTAAGTGTGCGCGCAACGGAACTTTTTTGTTGGAATTTTAGGCATTGACGGTACCAGCCGACCATTTTCAGGTACCAGTACCGATTTTGCTCAGTATCGGTACCAAGTCGGTACTCCCAAGTACCTACCTATCCTCAATGCCTGAGTTACCGAAGGTACCAAATAAAGAAAATGGCAAGAAAACCGTATTTCAATTAAAAACCTCAATTCTTTTCTTCCCGATGCCAGTTCTCTAGGATGTCTTGCGAGAGGATCACGGTCCCCGGCTTTTTGGTCATCCACTGTCCCCAACCTTCATCCCTGATCGGGGATGAAAAAAAGTACACTCGAAAGAATAGAAAAGATTCCATTTTTGATTTTTTTTTTTTTGAAAAAATGGTGAAATTTCCCGTGAGATCTCAACTTGTTTGATCAAAAAGCCAAAGCTCCCGCCCTTCAAGATCAAGTTGGAAATTGTGCGACCTTTCACAATTCTAAAATTATTTTCTTTGAGCTTGTTAGCTTTTTGGGTGAAGGTATTTAAAAAATTTTTTCTTTTGACCAAAAATTCGACCAGAAAAAATCCAAACTTTTTGGGAAAAATTTTACAATTATTGCTCAAATTTTTCTTATAGATGTACAAAACGGATGCTATAAATTTGGTACTATTTACATTCGGAAAAATCTATTTGCATAGAGTGTATTTTTTGACCATTTCTAGAAACGGTTGTTAATTTAAGATTTGTGCGTTGCCTTGGGCTAGTTGGGGCAAATTTGGCCAAGCACCGCGCAAATCCGTGGCCGAGCAAGTTGACCAAAGCAAGATCTTTGAAGGCAAAGGAAATGGGTGTGGACATTGGGTTTCTGGACGCGCCACTCTCGCTGAGATCGCATGATGATTAGGTATTACCCAAAGAATAAGGACAATGCTGGTAGCGGGTTAGAGTTCAAGGCAAAGAAGTACTGTATGTATATGTATACCGTATACATTTTTGTATTACTGTAGATTTGTAACGATTGGAGAGGTTTGCGCAGTTTGTGTATCGATTGAATGTCAAAGATGGTGCTGTGCGGAAAGGTGCCTAAACGTATTTGGCTTTCCACCTACCTACCGTTCATTACTCCTCACACTTGTTTGGTTTTTTGCAGAGTATGGCAAGAGAAAATGTGCATGTTGAGACGGTCATGGCATTTTTTTGGGCTTGAAATTTAGGATTCTGATTCCTGATCCTGACAATCATGGATTCGACACTGGAAACCCAAATTCCGATCTCTGATTTTTTAGGGGTCTGAGATTTGAGAAAGTAAGAAAAATATACCTTATTTCCTGTAGTAGCTCCCCCCCCTATGGTAACTCCACCCACTGACTTTGGGGAGATCATAATTTTCCAGTGAGTTGACAAAATTTTATCTCCTCAAGACGCGTCGAATGGTGCATTTAAAGTTGCATAAAAAGCACGGGAAGACGTTGTGCGAAAAATTCCCGATTTTTGAGGGGTTGAAAAATAAATTCTCCAGGGGCATCTATTACAGGAAATATGGTTCATTTGATATAAAATCACTATCAGCAGGAGAATGGATTTTCAAAAAGCACACTCTCCACTCCCATTCCCGACTCTATGCACAAATGGTAAGTCAGTAGTGTACGCTCCTTTCTCGACCGCCAATAACGGAAACAAAGAAACGAACCAATAAGCGGACTTTGGGAGGAAGCTCATTTTTCAACCACCCCAAGAGCGAGGGCTCTATTTGAGGGGAGGCTCTATTTTTCAACCGATTTTTCGCAAAATTTGGCGAAGATTTCGAAAAAATCAGTGAAGTTTCCCGTGAAAAATGCAAATTTTTTGATCAAACTGATTACTGACTTAATAGCTCACCCGGGAAAGTTATTTTTCAACCCCCCCCTTTCTGGGGGGTTGGGGGAGTTATTATAAGAGGAGTTATTTTTCAATCCCCCTCTAGAGGGGGTGAGTTATAGGGAGGGGGAGCTATTGTAGGGAGCTATTACAGGAAATGGGGTATGTATTGTTAATGGTACACCTTTTGAGCGTTCAGTGAATGATTGATGGAGCGGGGCGGGGGGGGGCTCTATTAGAGGATTTACGGTAACCATTAGTTAACCACTTAATCATCAGGACCGGAACGTTGGTTGTACGCCTTGTAGTATGGATCCACACATGGCTAGGTGGTCGGTAATTACATCCATGGAGTTCATATCGCCATTCCTTGCAACAAGTGTAATATCGCAAGCGATTTTAAATTTTTGACGAAAAATTATGGCTAAAATCTTTTTTTGGCGAAGGATAATTTTGCAAACGAGATTTTTGCTGTATCGAGAATAGTTAATGTGCACTGCACTCTCAAGCTTGGACTTTGTGAGCAATCCTATCTGCTGGTGCCTAGCAATTTTGATTTATAATCAATAGAAGATCTGCTGTAGTCCAGCAGGGGACGATGGTGCAACTGCTATTTACGAGGAGACATGGCCATGGGGGGGGGGAGGAGGGGAGGAAGGAGCGGGCCTTTCCATAGGTGGCTGGCTTTTACTTTCTCGACATGGTTGCTTCGGGAGAATTGACAATTCTCAACAATTTTTGCATGCCATCCATCTTTTCTCGAGCGAGACCAGATCAGGTCAGATCACTTTGAGATGGATACAGCAAAACACTGGTTGAGACTAACCAAATGCAGCAGGTGAGCCTCTCGCCAGCCAAAATGCGTGGCTTTCAGTTGCCATAGGAGGCGTTAAATAGATGCCGGGAATGGGAAGAGAAACATGCCATACCAATTCCTGAATCCCAAGTCCAATCCCAAGCAAATACCATACCAATTCCTAAATTCCCAACTCAAAAATCCAAGAAAATACCATACCAATTCCTAAATTCCCAACTCAAAAATCCAAGAAAATACCATACCAATTCCTGAATTCCCAACCCCCAACCCCAAGAAAATACCATACCAATTCCAGAACTCCCAACTCAAAACCCAAGAAAATTCGCCAAAAAATGCCCATCTCCAATGGCCTCCTCCTTCTGCCCCAAATCTGTGTTCTGTTGATGCTGCTGGGACTGACGGAAGAAACTGGCAATAATAATGTTGTCCGAGGCAATGAAAGTGTGCCAAAGCATCAGGCCCATGGTGGAGGTCAAAAGCCTGCGGATGAAAAGCGATCAGACTTTGAAAATGAACTGGTAAGAGTAAAAAAAATGCTTGTTAGCACAAGCAAGCAGAAAAAAGGAATCAGCAAAAAGTAATTGAATATTTCGGTTTAACAAATTCACGATTTTTAAGATATTTTCATTAGCATAATATTTCTTACTCGACCATTTGTCCCAATCTTTTTTGTTTTATTTGTATTTTTGATGCTACCACATAGAATAGAAGTTGGCAGAAGAAGTTGATCGAGAAAAGGATAGAAAACGACCAAATTTGGAAAGAACCAACTCTTCTATATGATCAATGCAATTTTTACCTTTGTTTAGAAGTTCACTCATTTTTGGGGCCTTGAGTATAAATATAACACGCTTTAGAAACTTTGGAACGCTGTTGAGAATGAGGACCTTGACTTGGCTCAGGCACTTATTGCCAATGGTAATGTGGACTTGAACTTTGTCTTGAACGGTACACCTCTGATACATGTTGCAATCAAAAATTGGGATACTGCTATGTTTCAGCTCCTGGTGCAAAATGGTAATGAAGAATACTATAATTTTTCCATACTTTTTTAATACTACCTGGTTAGGTAATTATATGGCTAAAAAGGTCAAAAGTCCTCTTGCTACACGTGCTATCCCTATAAACCTCTACCTACCTACCTACCTACCTACCATCGAGGCATGTATCATAAGCGTTTTTTTAGCCTAAAAATCGCTTTACATAAACGTTTTTTCTCTTTTTTTTAAAAACACCATCTTTGTCGGGATCTGGTACCGGTGCCGATGCTGATGAAATTTTAGAAATTTTTGGAAAATTCTTGGCAAAATAAAGTCAATTATACGAATTTCAGGAATGAAATGCCAATCAAACTTTTCAAAAAATGCGTCCAATCAAACTAATCAAACGATTGTCTGGCACACCGAATATATGTTTGGGGGAGGAGATGCCCACCTAATAAGTCCATGCACATGTTTTTCGGCAACTTGTTAGCACAAAGATTGTCCCACAAAACAGGTGCCAAGCTGGACACAGTTGACGAAAATGGGTATAACGCGTTGCATAAGGCGTTATGGCACAGCCCGGACATTGGTGCACTGATGCTGAAATGGCCGGAGGGTGTGCGGCTGCTGGAGTCCAAAACTCCCGGTGGCAAAACCGCATTGCACCTCGCCAGCTGGTATGGCAACACCAAACTCGTGCAGCGGCTGTTGAGTGCGGGCGCCAATTTGGAGGCCAAGGACAGGGATGGCTGGACACCGCTGATGTACGCGGCATTCGCCTCCGGCAATTTCGAAACGGTGCGCACTCTGTTGGAGGCGGGCGCAGATGTGATGGCCAAAGGTCGATGGGCCGGCGAGAAAGGCGAAGAGGTAAAATATAAACTATTAAAAAGGTAAAAAAAGAGAGAAATAATCTCATAGTGATAGTTCTATTGCAGATTTTTTTAAAAAGCCTAGTCATCAAACCATACCATTGATTGATACCCTGGTAACTACCAGCGATCCGCAGGGTTTATTGTTTACGGGCCCGAGTGGTCGAAAGTGCCCATTCTCGCCCCAGTCTCGGCTCCAAACCGTTTTGAACCGAATGTCAAACTGCTGCCAGATCTCGGCCCTGACCCCCTCCTCTCCCATGTACCATAAAGCAGCTTTCTCGGATGCTAAAAAATGCCAATTCTCGATCATAGGTGAGGACTGCGCGCCATACGAAGGGGGGGGGGGATCGGACCAAATTTGCCTGAAATTTTTGTAGAAAATTTTTATTGCACTTTTGATTGGCAAATTTTTCAATTTTACGAAGAGGTAGATGGGGATTCTAAGCCGGTTTCTGAACCATATTTGTCAAACGGTTGCCAGATTCGTGTTTCTTACACGGGTACCAAAAATCAGCGTTTCCGAATGTTTCAACGTGGTCCAAAGTGGACCATTTGACACGAAAAACTGGCTTGCTCGGTTAATATAAGTAAAGGATGTATTTAGCCTCCTTCTGTCACTGTCCTGCATTTGGCGGCTGTACGAACTTCGGCCAAAAAATTGGCCATTCTGCTGGAGGCTGCGAAGGAAAAGGGCAAATTGGCCGAATTGGTCGACGCGACGGATTCAAATGGGAACACAGCCGCGCAGTATGCCGCGTGGACTGGTCGCAGCGATTCTGAAAGGTAAGTGTGCGCGCAACGGAACTTTTTTGTTGGAATTTTTGCGTTTGACGGTACTAGCCGACCATTTTCAGGTACCGGTACCGATTTTGCTCAGTATCGGTACCAAGTCGGTACTCCCAAGTACCTACTACCTACCTATCCTCAGTGCCTGAGTTACCGAAGGTACCAAATAGAAAAATGACAAAAAAGGACCGAATTTTAATTAAAAACCTCAATTCTTTTCTTCCCGATGCCAGTTCTCTAGGATGTCTTGCGAGAGGATCACCGTCCCCGGCTTTTTGGTCATCCACTGTCCCCAACCTACATCCCTGATCGGGGATGAAAAAAAGTAAACTCTAAAGGATTCATTTGTGAAATTTTTTGTTTGTTTTTTTTTGAAAAAAAAAATCTTAACTTTTTTGATCAAAAAGCCAAAGCTCCTCGATCAAGTTGGAAATTGTGCGAGCTTTCACAATTATAAAATTGATTTCTTTGAGCTTGTTCGCTTTTTGGGTGAAGGTATTTAAAAAATATTATCTTTTGACCAAAAATTCGTTCAAAAAAAATCCAAAATTTTTGGGGAAAATTTACACTTATTGTTCTTATTTTTCTAATAGATGTACAAACGGATGCTATAAATTTGGTACTATTTACATTGAAAAAATCTATTTGCATAGAGCATTTTTGACCATTTCTGGAAACAGTTGTTAATTTAAGATTTGTGCGTTACCTTGGGCTAGTTGGGGCAAATTTAGCCAAGCATCGCGCAAATCCGTGGCCGAGCAAGACGACCAAAGAGAGGTCTTTGAAGGCCAAGGGAATGGGTGTGGACATTGGGTTTCTGGATGCGGCACTCGCACTGGAAGCAGTGGGCGATGATTTTTACTCAAAGAAGATTGAGAACGCTGGGAGCAGTTAGAGTTCAAGGCAACGGGTTTGTACTGTATGCATTACTGTATGTATACCGTATATACTTTTTCTTTGTATTACTGTAGATTTGTGGTGTATCGATTGATGTCAAAGATGGTGCTGTGCTGAAAGATGCTTAAACGATATTTGGCTTCCCACCTACTGTTGTTGTTCATTACTCACACTTGTTTGGTTTTTTGCAGGGCATGGCAAGAGAAAATGTGTTGGCTGAAACGATCAATTGTCATTTTTTGAGCTTGGAATTGAGGATTCTGACTCTTGATCCTGTCAATCACGGATCCGAGACACTGGAAACCCAAGTTCCAATGATCCCTGATTTTTTTAGGAGTCTGAGATTTGAGGAGTAAAGGAAAATATACCGTATTTCCTGTAATAGCTCCCCCTATAATAACTTCCCCCTCTGACTTTGGGGAGATCACAACTTTCCAATGAGTTGGCAAAATCGCTAAAAGGTTTGTTAGAAAGGTCAAAGCCCTTTGTTTGGTGTGTCTTTGGTTCAGGCTCCAAAAGCTACTTGGCGGCTATTTGCCACAATTCCAATGTCTTGCCATAGGCGGTGGCTTTTACTTTCTCGACATGGTTGAAGAATTGACAATTCTCAACAATTTTTGGATGTCATCCGCCGAGCGAGACCATGGCCTACCAACTGTGTTGGGACTAACCACAGGTAAGCCGCTCGCAGGCCGACTACGTGGCTTTTTTTAGTTGTCATGGGAGGCAATAAATATGTATGGGGAAAGGGAGGAGAAGCATGCCATACCAATTCCTGACATCCCTAAAAGAAATTCGCCAAAAAATGCCCATCTCCAATTGCCTCATGCTGCCTCTGATCTGTCTGTTGATGCTGTTGGGACTAACTGAAGCAACTGATGATGGTGTTGGCCGTGGCAATGAAAGTGGGCCAATGCATTATGGCCAAGGCCGAGGTCAAAATTCCGCTGAGAAACACAAAGTGGTGGAAATGTTGGAAAAGGAACACAAGGAGGTACCAATTCAGTATTTTTGGTGGGAGCAGTACTATTTTGCAGCATTTTACGAATTTTCGAGATATTGACCAAAAATTCTAAATTTCTTAAAATTAATTGACAAATTTTGTCAAATTTTTCCCCGGCGATGCCGATAGGCATCGCCGGGCTTATTTAAAAGCATGCCGTATTTTTGTAGCATTTTTGTACCCGGAGCATCATTTTTGGTGTTTGGAGATCGGCCCCCTGATCAAAATCGTATTTTCTATTTAAAGTCAATTTATTCCAATCTCCAACTCCAAACTCCAACCCCAAGATGATTTGTAAATTTCGAGT
>JAEHOM010000606.1:0-10896 GCA_016433075.1 Hoplolaimus columbus | reverse complement strand
TGTAACTTTTGATTTTCGCTGGCTGCGCGCGAAAATTTTGGTATATTCGTGCTCAGCTCGACGAGAGGAATCGAATGATATCAAATTTGGGCTAGTTGCAGGGGGGTGTGTAAAATAGACTATAGCCGAAGAGCGTACGTAGTAAAAGCATGCACACGTCAAAAACGCCTACGTGGCAAAAACGCTACTTGTCAAAAGCGTATATATGGACGGCTACCCCAGACCCAGACAACCCGCGGGGTATTAAAAAAAAGCATGCAGCATGCACACGTCAAAAACGCCTACGTGGCAAACACGCATACTTGTCAAAAGTGTATATATGGACGGCTACCCCAGACCCAGACAACCCGCGGAGTATTTAAAAAAAACACTAAAATACGTATCTAAAGCGCTTACGTGTCTAAAGCTAAAGTGCATGCATAGAGATCATAGACAAAGAATGAGAGATTGTGTATAAAGGTGATGCAAGAGTGTGTGAGTGTGTATAAATAGAGAATGGTAGACGGTCAGAGCATAGAAGGTTGCCGCGCCCTAATTTTTGCATATTCGTACTCACAAGTCAGCTCGTCAAGAGGAATCGATTGATATGTCATTTGTATGTGAAATCGTCTGGGGCAGTATTCGAGACTTTTACCACATTTTCACATCAGATTGGCTGCTCCGTTCTTTCACATGTCCGTCCTGTATGGAACCGGTGGACTCCGCACTTCTTTCCGCTTTCACTGTCAACACGAGCATGGACTTGGCCTCACTAGCAGCTTGCAACTCAACTTCGGCGTCGGTCAATGCATCGGAGGAGAACACAAAGACGAGCCGAAAGTGACAAATTGGATCATTTTGTACATAACGTAAACAGACAGCAGCAGCTTTTAATCACATGTGCAAGTTGAATGTCTTTGGGAATGGCTTCCACAATGTGAGAGGACTCGTGACTTAAAGCTTTTAACTTTCTGTCATTCCATCCCTTCCCATCTTTATTTGATTTTCCATGTGGGCTTCGTAAAATTACAATAAGATAAATTAGTAGACTGCCTTCCCTCTCTTTACATGTGACTCAATAAGTGCAAAAAGCACCTCTTTTGACCGGCATCTTTTATTTACCTATATAAAACGTTAATGTTTATTTGAGCTATTTTGTCCGTCAGCGTTGCTTGTCGGCACGCTTAATTTGCTTGTCGGCACGCGCTAAGAGCAATCTTTAATCAGGGATTGGAAAAATCTTTTCATTCCTCACAATCGGATATCCCATTTTTGTTTTCCTTCCGCTACGATATGCATAAAAAACGCTTTTTATCATTCTGCTTGATCTCATAAAAATAATTTGACAGTAATACACCCTATCCAAGGGTCAAATCCCTATGCCGAAAATTGAAGTGATCATTGCAGAACGAATATTCCCAATATTTGGCTCCAGGCCCGTAACGAAGCCCATTTTGGGGGGGGGGGGCTATGTACAAAAATTTTCTGGACACAGTAACCTTTTTTGCTCGTCGACTCTTTTTCTCATCTTTTCAAGGGAAATATAACCATTTTTTAAAGGGACGGGAAGCTATCGTTTTTTTGTCTAAAAATTGCGATTTTCACGGCGATTTTCACTTTTTTTGCGATTTTTTTTCAAATTTCACCTTTTTAACCTTTTGGGTGGCCGGTGGTGCCGATAAGCGCCGCCCAGAAAAATTTTTGGTATTTTAGACCATTTCTACTAACTAAGAAAATGGATCAAATTTTTACCTATTTTAAACGAAATTTTTCGAATTTTTTCCACTTTCTCTTCCCCCCCCCCCCTACCGCCGAAAAAATTTGTATTTTTTTCATTTCGGAGGGGGCGGGCCTGCTTGGCTCGACACAAACGGCCAAGCAGGAATCATATTATGGATCACCATTTCATTTTGTTGGGAAAAGAACAACGATATAATACTCAGGCGCTTGTGGCGAGATTGTATCTGATTTTCATGCTGTGTAAACAAACTTGACACGAAAAGACTGATACCGGTCAGGGCAAAGAAAGCGGAAAAGGGTCGCCTTATATTAGTGTTAGTGGGCGTGGTTTTCTTTTTTTTTCTTTTGCTTTGTGTGGAAGTTGAACGCGGAGATTTTTAGGTGTTCTCCCATTGGCTGCAGACAAACTTGCAATGTCTGCTTACTGTGCTCTCCCGCCTCTTTATTCGCTTCGATTGATTTATCGAACAAAGACATTGATCTCGCCACAAGCGCCTGATGAGTATTGTAAAGGATAGAGTGAGAGATTAAGTAAAAACCATCACATTCTATGTGATAGCAGGAGGTGTGAAACAAGCTCCAAATTGGGCCCACCCCTCTGTGGTAAAATTATTTCTTTATATGCATGTAGTAAGTAGGTCAATTGGCTCGTAAATATGAGTCGAGGGCGATGGTGCATGACAAGCGAAATATTCCAAATTTTTGCAAATTCATAATTTTATTAAAATTAATTAATTTGATTAAAATAATTTTTCAGCTCACTCAGGCCAATCCCACACTCTGGTTGTGTTAAGTATTATTAGCATGCGCTCATTTGTCTTTCCAAGTACCCTCAACTCTTGGCTCAAGTACCCTTGGCTCATTTTCATAAAATCGTAATGCAATTTTCACTGGCTCGCCAACTCACCACTCTTTAGTGTATATACGCTTAATAAAAGTGAAAATTTTTCTCTTTCTGACAATTTCGAGATTTTTTGGTTCAATGCTTAATTAATAATTAACAATGGAGGTGGCAATCGCCGTTCGGGGATGCATTTTTTCATGTGTTGAAGTCAAAAATCAAATTAATAAATTTTTACTTTAATCTAATGATTGATATCAAAATTTCCCGGCGGCATCTATAAGCTCCACTCCATTTTTGCCTAACTAACATAAGCGAAAATTTTTTTGATAAAATAAACATTTTTTCACTGAGCCGAAAATTATTGCGAATTTTTGGCACCCGGATAAGTGAAAACTATGGATTTTTGAAAATCCCGATCCCGATCGGAATCCCGGTCAAAGCTCGGGATTTCGGGATTGGGGCAAATCGGGATTTCGGGATTGGGGCAAATCGGGATTATCCCGATCGGGATCCCGCCCGAAAAAATAGACAAATCCCGATCCCGAAAATCCTAAAAATCCTATCTCTACCCACAACCCTCGTCTCCGTGAAAGGCCGCCCCCGCGCGCGGGGGTTGCACCCCAGTTTAAACGTCATAGCAGAGAAAGTGTCAAAAGAGACAATTCAAAAGTGCAACAGAACCTGATAATGGTTTGACAATTGTTTAAAAACCGGTCTAAAAATCGAGAGTGAAAGAATAGAAAAGAGTGAAAGCGAATCGAGAGAAAGTGGAAGTGAGAGAAAAAAGTCGAAACCCGAAATACCCGGACAAAAAATCAAGGAAAAAAGGAAACCGGCATCCACTGGACAAAAAAAAGTGGGAATACAAATTTACAGGGAAAAAACCCGAAAACGAAAAAAGGTGGACAAAAAAGTCGAAACCCGAAATTCCAGGCAAAAAATCCCGAGAAAACGGAAAAAGTCGAAAAAAATCGGTCAAAAAAAAAGTTGAAAGCAAGATTTCCGGTGCAAAAAAATTCCGCAAATGAAACTAGTAACAAAGTCAAAACCCAGAATTTCGGGACAAAAAATCTTGTAAAAACGGAACTTAGATTCAACGGATCAAAAAACTGGTACTCAAAAATATGGAATATTGCTATGAGAAGAAAAATACTTTAATTCTTATGTCAGAAAATTTTTGCGAAGAAGTATTTAGCTGGTTGAACAAAAGCTGGCCCATGATTGAACAAAAGTTAAAAAATTTCTTCGTTTAATTTTCAATTTGCATAAATATTTATTTTTAAAATATAAAACGCTTTCCATAAAATTTAGCAGAAAAATTTAAATGTTTCAAAAATTTTCCCGTTCGCGTGCGTTGTGGCAGCGCGCAACGCTCGTTTATAAAAAAATAAAAAAGCGCACAACGCTCGTTTATAAAACCAAATCAAAACAAATATTGATGGATTTGGTTAATTTTTCAAATTATTCTTCAATACCAATAAGGTATATTGACATAAGCCTGTAAAATAAATTCCTAAAATTCCTGTAAAATAACCCCTGGGATTCTTTTTTCAACCCCTTAAAAATCCGGAATTTTTAGTACCAATATATGGGTTACCTTTTAACTTTAAATACACCATTCAAGTCGCGTCGATTAGATAAGAAAGAATAAACAATAAAAACGAAGTTTGTTAAGTCGAGAGAGGGATTATTTTAGAGGGAGGGGTTATTTTACAGAAAATGCGGTATACCTTAAAAATAAATAAAAATTTTCATTTTTTGTCATAAAAATATTGCAATGCTTACTCATAGCTCATAAATAATAAATTAAATTTTTGCCACAAAAAATGTTACCGTGTGAATTAGTCATCGATCTATATCTATTTTTTTTAATAATCCATTTATTTTTGTTTATTTTTTGGCACGTTTTAGAAACTGCCCTATTGCCATCTTTTTTAGAAAGGTCTCAACACGAATAAGTTTTAGTTTGGAAGAGTAATTAAAACAAACAAAAATATGTCAAAATTAAAAAAAAAAAATATTAATAAAATTTTTTAATATTACAATAATTTTTAATACAATAATACTCACCACACGTAACGCATAAAAGTGTTATGAGTGCAATAACAATCGCAAGTAGAACCACTACGGCCAAGCAGATTAAGTAAATAGACCCGGGATCGACAAAGCGTTTCCGACGGCGACTTTTTTTGTGCAATCCTTAAAAATAATATTGCAAGTTTGGCGAGGAAATTTTTCATGCCACAAGTATGCTGATCCAATATTTGGTATCAAACATATAATTTTTTGTCCGATTTCATTTCTTAATTTTCAAAATGCTTTAGAATCTTATTAATTCAAAACTTTAGGATCCGATCCAAATTTTTAAGCATTCCCCTCCAGTTTTGATTGATTTGTTTTCATTTTTTTAATCGATTACTATTTGGAAGAGTCAATTGTTGGCTGTGCCCTTTGATCAGACCCAACAGTTCCTCGATATATTTTTTGCTTTCATCTGATGAGTATGATTGTTGGCCTTTGCTTGACTTTTTGAATTTGCGCCAAACTTTTACGTATGCCTTCACAATGCCAAACTTTCCTTTTCCCGGATTTATTGGCTTGACTTTGATGCCATTGCGCAAAGCAATCATCGTCACTGATTCATCAAGAAGTATTATGAAGCCTTCATAATTTTTGGCCAAAGTTTGCCTTAGGCAACCATCGCCGATTGCCAATGCGCGCTTAAAGGCTTTAGCTTCATCTCGTAATGTGTCCAATTTTTTGGCCGTATCAGGATCAATGTCGATGCTGTTCATAGCCTCTTTGCTCGGATTTAAATGTTTGGATTTTTTTGGTGTTTTTCTGCAAAATGATAGCAATCGTCCAATTTTGGAAGGCGTTTTCGCCAATTTTCCTTGAGCTTTTGATTGGTCTGCTTTCTTAAAGAGAAGCGAATTTTTTAACATTTTCCTTTAATCGGTGATCGGAGGTGACCGGAATCATTCCGGGTGATTTCGATCAATGGATGATTTTATCTTTAAGGTCCGAGGGTCAGCCAACTCTACTGATAAGAATCTTATAAAAATAAATAGCATACAGAAGACAATGTAAAGATTTCTTATATTCTTATACATCAATTTCCATAAAAAAGATTTTACAATTTCTATGAACCTTTCACAATCATATTCACCGGTCATACTCGTGGTTAAAGTCTCTGTCATGATATCTAGTCTCGAGAAACTTTTGGTCGCGAACAGCTCTAATAAATACCTTTGTGTCGGAAGATTGTTGTTGCAAATGGTCATCATCAGCCAATGTTGCATTGTCCGATTCGATGCCCTGTTGCCCGGCAACCAATTGTAATTCGATGTTGTTGTCCTCCTGCTCCAGCTCGGCCATGAACTGTCCCACGTCCTCATCGCCAATGTCACCTTCAACAGGAGGCGGACACAGCTCCTGCTTGGCCAGTCGCCAGAAGTCGGCTTGCAATTCGCTTTCCGCCCGCTTCACATCGCATTCATCCGCAAGAGGCTCGTCTGCTTCAACTCTAAGGCTGTTGCACAGCACCAACAACAGCACCAGAAATAACATCAGAAGCAGATGATTGTGTGGTTTTTCAATTATTTTTATAATTTTAGATGGCCTTCAATGAGCAAAATATGTCGAAAAGTTTTCGCTATTAAATATTATTTTATGTTTTGTAATCAAAACAATTGTGTAAAATTGTGAATTTACTAAAAAATTATTTGTGCCAATTTGGGGATGCATTACCTATATTGTATTGGCACATATTAAGAATGTTAGTAATCTTAGCATGGAAAGCTCATATAAATGAAAAAGAATGTAAAATTCAATCGAATTTATTCTATTATCTTCCTACTACCAAGACAAAAATTTCATTCTATAACATATAGATTTATTGATATAATTCGTATTTCCGGATTCGCATGCGTAATGATTGCCTATTCAATGATAATTTAATATATTTACGTAATATTTACGTTACGAGTACCTAATATTTAAGTTACGAGTACCTATATTGAAAAATCGCTCACAATATGTGACGTTTTCTAGTTTAATTTTTATTTTACATTGCTTATGTCGTATATCATATGATTACTTACGTCAATAGAATATCGAAGGAATTGATTGGAATGTACAGTCAAAAAGAAATTTACATAAAAAAATATGATATTCCCTAAAACTATATTGTATAATATTGAGTGTGATATTTTTCATCATTTCGAATTTTGTTACGGTTGGCGTCGGTTTAACGCTTTTGTGCCTACCGGTTCTGTAATGTATGCTATGTACTGTGTGGATGCAATGCACAAAAGAGAAAATGCCAAAATACTAATGCGCAAATTGCCAAAAAAATGTTAAGAAAAAATTTGATTTTTTTACCTTCCTTGCTCAGATTTTCTTCACTAAAGGGTTGGAAAATAAACCCCCTCCCCCAAATTATTCTCCTCCCCCTAATTCAATGCCAAACTAGCCAAAAACTATATTAGTACGGTTGTGGCAAAAGAGTTTGTGGTAGTTGTGCTGATTTTGTGTATAAGGCGTAATTTACTGTAGCACAACAGCTCATCGTCAACCTCAAGCTTTACATGTCATTCAGCATCATTCAACATCATTCAGCCTTGGTAACCATAACAAATATAAATCACCTAGGCACCTTTTTTCGAAAAATGGAATACGGTATATTATTTGTCAATGTTTTTGTATTCCTCAATAGTAGCATACAAGAATTTTTATTTGAGTGGAGTTATTAGCGGGGAAAAAATTCTGAAATAAAGCTAGTAAGAATTGACAATAATGTTGAAGCCTCATCAGCAAAGGTGGGTAAATCATCAAGTACAGCAAGAAGAAGAACAACAACAATCGCACACATTAGCCACTACAGCAAAAAACCATCTCATCAATTGATCTTACAAGGGAACCTCGGAGCTTGTGATTTTTTAAACCACTCGCAGCCAGTGCAAACAAAAGCTCATTTTAAAGCCCCAATTTAATTATACGCGAAAATGCTGCTAACGAAACCGATTCCCGTGTTCTTTGCATTTTTATTGAATTTATAATTAATTTTTTACGTGCGCTTTACCCGCACCTGAACCTGTACATCAGCACGGGAATGCGAAAATTCCGCTCATGCAAAAATTCCGCTCATGCGAAAATGAGCGGCAACAAAATTCGCGCTTTTTTGAAACAATAATCGCACGAAATGCTAAGACCTTGTAAATTTAAAACTTCTTTTATTATTTAATAACAAAAATTGATTAAAAATTATAATATGATAAGGGCCAACAAATCTTTTAAGAGAAATGGCCTTTAATAAAACGGGTATTTTTTTTTTGCAGCTCCGTTTTCGCGTATAATTAAATTGGGGCTTTAAAATGGGTATTTAAAATATTTTTTAAAATATTGTTTGCACTGGCTGCGAGAGGTTTGAAAAATCACAAGCTCCGTGGTTCCATTGTTAAAATATAGTGGACATCCAACGCTTCCGTCATCATAGACAGCAACAACAGCACAGTTCCGCAATGGCGCACCCACAACACAGTCCAGCCATGCACTCAGGACGCTTAATGCAACAGACAACAATACCAATTAATACGAGCACAGCCAGAACGCCTAATGCTATAGCTGATGCTATAGCAATTGAAATGATAAAGCGCTTCCGGCGACGTCCTTTGTTAGAAACCGCATCTGAAAAAATTAAAAAAAAAAGTCTTAAATATCCATTAATAAATCGAATTTTTTGGCACAACCTGGTACGGGCATAAAGAATCCTTGGTATTTTCAACTATTATTATTAATTTATATTTTTTTATGTTTAATACAGCATAGAAAATACCATTTGGAAGAGTTAGCTGTTGGCGGCTACTCGTGTGCCCTTTGATCAGACCCAATAGATCTTCCAGCAATTTTTTCCTTTTCTGTTTGCTTTCGTCTGATTGTTGATCTTGGCTTGAGTTTTTGAATTTGTGCCACAGTTTGGCGTATGCTTTTACAATGCCAAACTTTCCGGCGCTCAGGATAGGCTTGACTTTGATACCATTGCGTTGAGCAACCATCGACACTGTTTCATCAAGATGCTTAATGAATCCATCGTACTTCTTCTCCATAGTTTGACTTAAGCAACCATCGCCAATTACCAAAGCGCGCTTTAATGTATTGGCGCCAACGCGCAAAATATGCAACTTTTTGTCCAAATAATGATCGCAGTTGTTGCTGCACTTTGTCTCTTTGCTCAAATGTGAATTTTCTGATTTTCTTCCACGTGTTAGTAATCGGCTGATTGCGGATTGCGGATTTTTTAAAACGGTCCGCAATTGCGGACTGCGGATTGTGGACAGCTGGGAACCTAATGTGTCCACCATTTGTTTGTACGGATTGTTCAACAAACAGCCTTGCACTTTTCTCTCGATTGATTTCTTTAAAAAAATCAGATGAATTAGTTACAAATGATCACTGATCAATCAGAGAGGTGAATCAAATGCAATTTTTGAAATTGAAAGGGGTGGGAGATGGGTTGCTGCTGGATATCTGTGTTTGCATCTATACAAACATATCAAGATGCCTGGTAATTTTGACGGTGAACTAATTTTCAAATATTCAAAAATTTATAACATTTTCGTGTTCGAAGCAAATAATTAAAAAAACAGCAAATTTTCATGAAAAAATTTTTCATTATTTTTTTAAATATAATTATTTGCTCAAAAAAATGCCTGATTTTTTGTTCGTTTTAAATTTCAGTGCAAAAGTTCTCTTCTGAAATCAGTTAGTGTCAAAATATTCAGAGACACTCCACATTATATCATACTTTTGTATCGGGATATCGTTGCTGCTCGCAGTCGTCCCATAGTTGCTTGTTTTGCCAAACAACCAATTGCTTGTTGTCCTCATCTTCCAGCTCGGCCATAAATTCTTCCACCTCATCGTCTGTTTCACCATCCGTCGGAGAAGGACACAACTCTTGCTTGGCCAGTCGCCAAAAATTAGCCCGGACTTTGACTTCACTTGCCAACTCCACTTCACACTCATCAACAACATGTTCATAAGCTCCAACACTTATATGGCTGAACACCACCAACAGAAATGGGAATAATTTATGCAGCATATTATTCGAGAAAGGTTCTGCAAATTCTACTAAAATTTAATAAAGCCTCTCCTAGCCTTCCCTCTAATAAACCCCCTTTGGGCATGTTAGAAAAATAGGACCCCTTGGGACTCTATTAGAAGTAATACTTTTGTGGAAGGTATTCAATCATTCGGAATACATTTCCAGTACCGAACTAGTTAGTGGATGCTTACAGTGCTTGTAATTAAACTATCTTGGGCTGGCTTATAAATTTACGAATTGTGATTGTGTTAAACAAACTGCTGAATATTCATCAGAATGCGATTATCACTAATTTCACACATGATTCTTAAAATAATTCTCCAAGGACTTCTCATTGTGGGCCTTTAGGGGAAAGGTGTCTTACTACTAAAAAGCGCAATATTTCAAGCATCATCTCTTTGCCGAATGGATTTTGTATTACTCTGTATTGTATTTTTATTTTCTTATGTTTTATTATCTATTAATGCAAATTGGAGATAGGATGTTGAGAGACTGATGAGGATAATTAGAAAATTATGACCTTTTATTTACATGCAGGGAATGTTGGTTGGAGTGGCATAATATGCTATAGATTGATTTTTTCTAAAAGAATTTTAATATTATACGGATTTCCGTTTTGCATCAGTGCAATTACATACAATATTGGAAATCTATTCAAATATTCCTTTGGTGCATAAATTCATAGGCCAACTGGGGCGGGCGGATGCTGCATCAATGCGCATGGGCCTAAAGATGCAAAATATTATAATAATCAATTTATCGATTTTTTTTTGCAAAACAAGCATTTGTATTATATTTATGGTTATGAGTTCAGTTGGTGCATTGGTAAAATTTGATTTGTGCAAAATAATATAATCATTTAACTTATAGACTAAACTTATTGACTACATTTTTATTTGAACATTATGGGGAACAGACGAGAGAACCACCGAGACCGCTTTTATATGTGGCTCCTGGGGCAGCCGTCTTGGAGGGGAGTGGCAAAATGTTAAAGTACCAAACTCGGTATGTGCTATATGTCGTTTGTCAAAAAGTGCGAAAATGGAAAACACAAAACGGGACAAACAGGTATTTGAAAAAATATAATGGGAAAAACGCAGGAGGCGATATGATAATTGTTAAATATGAATTGTATTTCACCCGTTCAGTATAGGTAGGCAACCGCTCTGGCGGCATAAAATTATACAAAAAACAGTTTGCTAAGAATTTCCGATTCGTACGTGTATTG
>JAEHOM010000605.1:0-10908 GCA_016433075.1 Hoplolaimus columbus | reverse complement strand
CCTGTTGCGGACGGACTGCTCGTCCAATATGCGTTCAGCAACGACACCCATGTGACCAGGCAAGTACTTGCCTTTCGAGTCTGATAGTTCTTTTTTGGAAACTAGAGAAAAAGCGAGGATTTAGCCAAAAAAAAAATTCACGAGGTGCGATATTCGCACCTTGTGAATAATTCCCAAGGAGTACTGTAATTACTCTGTAACAAATATAGCTATGTCTGAATACAGCGTCCCATTTTTTGAAAAAATCGGTAATTAATCTGTAAAAATGAGGTGTTTGATTCTTTTATTAAAACGAAAAATTAAGTTCAGGTCTTATTTTTAACAAATGATTTTAAAATTAATTCCAATCAGCTAATTCAATCAGCCGCTTATCCTGAATTCGTTCTTACGACCTTGATCATGGTTTTTGCCATTTTTTGATCCTGAAGTCGGGCATCAATCACGGCAGTGACGCACCTTTTTGTTGGTTGATGTTCTCATCCCCAACCCAATCCTCCTTACCACCACCACACCATTCGCCGATAACAGTCGTTCTCGTCACTTTCAGCTCATTCTTTCAAGCGTTCGCCTTCGTCGAGCTGTTCTTCAGCGTGTCCGATGCTGATGCGCCTCTTTCCGCCTTCCAATGTCCCTTCGTCGCCCGTTCTCCCCTGCCGCTTCCCCTTCCGCCTGGCCCACCGCCCATGGCTTCCCTGTGGCTCGACCAGTCCCTGTTCGCCTGCTTGCTTCAGTCCCTGCACGAATCCCATCGCCTTCGGCTGGTCATCGACCCCGACTTCGACGGAGGTCGTTTCTCCAAGTTTCTCCGAACAAGGTTCTCCCTTATTACACTCACTCGTGCATTGTCCCCGGATCTGGTCCAATTCACTCAGCAGTAGTCCCCTGCCCTTTCAGCTGTGCCTTCTTCCAGCTCTGTATCGGCCGCTTCTTCCCGCCTCTGTCCCATATGCATCCGAACCAACATGTCGATTTGGTATTCCAATCAGCCGCTCCGCCCTCCCTCCACTTCGTCCCCTCCGCCAATGCCCTCAACCTGAGTGCCCAATTCTCCGTCGACCTATACATCTCACCGTGGACGGCACACACCAGCCAAGTGCTTGCGCGACTAGGTATGAACGCTAGCGCAGGAGTGATTCCACGGCTGGATGGAAGCAGACTGAAAGGACAGCTGGAGGAGGGCATGGAGGTGGGTCAGGAATGTTGCTGACATTCCCAAATGTCAGTGACTTTGAATCGAATAAACACACAATTTGCATAAAAAAATGATTTGGAGCCGAGACAAAAATATCTCTTCTTCCCATTTGAACCGTCTTGGCATTATAGATGCATGACTATTGGCTATTGCTTGATAGGAGTAATCCGATGGTCAATTTTAAGGTGCACTTTGCGCAGCTGAACAGCTCTATCGGTGACTTCTCACGGAAATTCCTGGACACCTTTGATCTGCTGTTCAAGGTGCTTCTTTGATTGTGTGGTTGTTATTTACGCTTTTCTTTTTTCATTGGAGCCAGTGCTGAAGGTCGCGCTTGAGTCCGCATTGCGCGTCGGCGTTCCGTTGCCAACGCTGGAAGGTGTATGGATCGCCAACGGAAGCACGCTGACGGCATTGGACGCGGAGTTGCGAGTTGATGCGGAGTTGGAATATGCGCAGAACAGTACGGACGCGGGAGAGAATCACCGAGGAATGACGATGATGAGACTGATGAAGAGCATTTGACCCACTGATGAACAGGAAGAAAGAGTTGGATGAAGAGGAGGCGAAGAAGAAAAGGGTATGGACTCAAATTGGTCATCATCGAGCGAGTGAGTCAGGACAGCGGACAGACGACAGCAGTCTGTCCACACCTAACAACCCCCACCACTCCCCCTTCACCCAGACGACCTACCATCCCAGTCAGTTCCCACCACCTCTTCCCATGTCGAAAGAAGGGAGCAAGCACAGCACAATTAGTCATCAGTGGGAAGTGTTCGACGGGTTCAAGTACCTGCCGACGTAGCCACGGGTTCAGACACACTTTCCCCGCGTGCATGGAAGCAAGCACTCACGCAGTGGGCCCCCTCACAAGTAACCCGAAATTGTTCCCAGCCGTCCTTGTTCAGTGGAGACCGTCCAGCAGCAGGAGAGCACTGAGTTCTCGTTGTGTTTCTGCCCTCCCCGCGCCTCCAGCCCAAGCTCATCATCCATCCGTTCATGTCCTTTCCATTGTCTCTCTCTCTCCCCGCCCCCCTCCCCTCCCATTGTCCATCATCATTATTATTACATTTCATTTTCTTGGCTGTGAGGGGACAAGTGGGTCGGGTGAGCCAATGATCATCAGCATCGCCGTCCTCGTGTCGGTGGCGGTTGGTGATGCGGGTGACCAACCGACCGACCCACCCAGTCAGTGCTTCCTCCTCTCCTCTCGGCCAATGCAATTACCATCAGCAGCAACTGCTGTGGAGGTGGCGGTGGTGTACCCCTTGCTGCTGCTGTCTGTCCGTCATCCCTGCTCCTCCTCCCCTCTCCCACATCCGTGCCTCAAAGTGCAAGGCCGTCCCCGGCTCGTGGCGGCCACTCGCCACCGCGTATTTGCGCAATCCATTGCGAGAAATGGTGGGCAAAGAGCCGATTTCGGGGCGGAGGGAGGAGGGGTGAGCGGATGAAAACAAACGTCGGACGGAAGGAAGAAAGGAAGGGTCATCTCTCGCTCCACCCACCCCCACCCATTCCATCGTCCATTCGGCTCCCTCCCTTCCGAACTTTTCACCTTTCACTCACTCATTCTCTATCAGATCCCTCCGTCCATGTCCTTCCTCGTTCCGTTACTGCTCTCCCTCCGTTTCGCTTTGGCCTCTTGCCAGGAAGTTCCTTCCTTCATGCTGTCCCGGAAGGATGTTCGTTCGTTTGGGTTTTTTTATTCACGCTTTTCATCACTCTTCACAGATTGTGGACCGAAGTGTGGAGTCATCCGAAACGGTGCTTTCCACGGTCGACTTCGAGAACATGCCGGTGCAGGAAGTGGACCTGCGCAAGCTTGGCATTCGCGTAGAGCCGGACCCGACGATGGGCAATAAGGTGGGGGGAGTAGGACCAAGTTGATATTATGGTGAATTGCAAGAACTGAATATTTGAGGTGGAGGGCGATATCGCCGGGTGGCCAAAGCAACAGCCGGCAAAGTTGTCGAAGGGGGAAGGGAAGGGCGGTGGAGGAGACGGAAGCAAGACGAGCCTGGCGGCGACCGTTTTGTTTGACGAGAACGGACTGGCACGCAACTCCATCCGGCAACCGTACAGGCGATGGCCCCGCAACGAGATACCCTACGCGGTCAGGTCAGCAGTGGGTATGGGGGTATTTGGGCATCAGATGGGGGCTCATTTTGATTTGGGCAATGCTTTGTCGTTCAGTGCACAATACGGCTCCTATTCCCGCTCGGTAAGTGACAGATGACGAACCGATTGGTCATCTGATGACATGGCACCACAGGTGATCGCAAAGGCGATGAGCGAGTACCACTCGAAGACGTGCGTGAGGTGGGCAGCAAACAGACCACTCCCTCCCGCACACCTCCTTTCCCCTTTCCATATTTCTCGCCAGATTCGTGCCCCGAGACGCGCGCAGACATAGTAAGTGTTTATGCGTTTTTTCTCATTTTTGATCACTCCAGGAAATTCTTTTATTCAGCAATCGTTTACATTTTATCACTTGAAAAATGCCCGGAACATTTTCTTTCTTTGAAATTAATAAATATTTGATACAAAAATCAAAACAATCCGCGACGATTGGGATAAGTCGGGGCTACCTACCATCCCCAAAACCTTATGGATCGGTTTTTTGTGAAATAATTGGGAAAACAACGAAGATTGCCCAAATTCTCACCAATCGCATCGCAACAATGGCTTTCATTCGCTTCTCTGTTTTAAGCGGACTACGTTTGGATACATCCCGATGGTACGCGTGGTGATATAAGGACTTATGATCATCTCTCCTCCTCCTCCTCCTTCAGATGGCTGCTACTCGTTGGTGGGTCGGACTGGCGGGTGAGTGAGCTTTCTTGTTTCCCAAACATTCCCAAATGTTTATGAAGCCGTCAGGGCTTCATGATCGTGATTTTTTATCTTTTGATGA
The DNA here is from genome assembly GCA_016433075.1 of Hoplolaimus columbus. Taxonomy (NCBI): domain Eukaryota; kingdom Metazoa; phylum Nematoda; class Chromadorea; order Rhabditida; family Hoplolaimidae; genus Hoplolaimus; species Hoplolaimus columbus. The sequence continues at coordinate 6,802 of JAEHOM010000605.1, read as the reverse complement.
TGGTGATTTTGATTTTGAACTGGCTGCTTCATTGATTTGGCCAATTTATTAGCTAATGGTAATGAATGACCAATAACTTCGTTTTTATTGAGACGTCAGCCCCTGAGCCTGGACAGCGGGTGCATCCAGGTGCGGTGGTGGTTGGGGCGGCCTTGGAGCAGCCTCTCTCAAAGTTCAAAATGACCTCCCATCTTCTTGGCTTCAGGTTGGAACGGTTGTGCACGAGCTGATGCATGCCGTCGGGTCAGTCTTTCCATCGACCCCCCCCCTAAGTCCCTTCTCTCTTTTACAGCTTTTTCCATGAACAATCCAGGTTACCAACCCGTCCTCCGTGTTTTCCCCATCAGTGTCCGATCATCTCACCATAAAGTGCAGATATGACCGCGACAACTACATTCAAATTCTGTGGCAAAATGTCTTAAGAGGGGCCGATGGTGAATTTTAAACAAAACATCGTCATTCAACTTCACACCTGGATGTTCAGACCAATTTGAGAAGTACACTTACAACACAATCGACCAGGTCTCTTATACCCATTTCATCTGACCGAACCTTCTTCCCCATTCTCATTGTCAGCTCGGAGAGCCGTATGATTACGGAAGTATGTGGGCATGAGACGAGGGTGAGTGAACGAATGGATTCCTGGCTCTCAGGCATAATGCACTATGGACCATACGCATTTTCCTCAAACGGAAAGCGGACGATTGTGCCGCGAAGAACCGGCGCCCACCGGATGGGTCAGCGAATGGCATTCAGGTAGGAAAGGGGCTGGCGGGAGGGGACAGAGCCCCGCCCCCCGCTAACCGATCGATGTTCCTTCCATCATTCTCCAAATATCATAATTGTTGTTGGAATTTTGCGTTCTCCCTTTTTTCACACTGCGATGAATAACTTCTTTTTGTGAACTGTTTGAAGTCGAACACACGGTACTTTTCTAGTTTGTGGGCCCATTTTTGGGGGTCATAAAAAATTGTTATAAATCGACTTAAAACCACGTAAACGTGTTTTTAGTACATTTTAAGAAAACAAAGTTTTTGATGGAAATTTTGCAAAACAAAAGGGTCCTTCCTCCCTATGGATTTGCAAAATGGGCCCACAAACTAGAAAATTACCGAACACACAACTAACCGTTGTTTGTTGTTGCAGCGAGGTGGACCTGCGCAAGATCAACAAGCTGTACCAGTGCGACCAACAACAGCAGGGAGCCAGCAGCAGAGGGATCAATGGACCATCGGTAGGAAATAGGGCAGAAGAATGGGTATACTTTAATAAAATTAATATTTACTTTATACTCCGACCAAGAAGATAATTACAAATTATACTGGTACTTGGTCATTTGAGAGCGAATATGAGAGAGATCATACAATTGAGTCATAGAATAGACTATTAGATAAAGTCAAATTATACGAACAAAGTCAAAGATATGAAGAATGAAGTCAAGGACGCATCTGAAAATACAACAATTCCGATTCTAATTATTTATTCACGTTTTTGTAAAAGGGATTTAGCAAATCGCAAAAAAGGATAATTGATTACACATTAATTACTGCCCCTCATCAGTCTTTGTGATTGGGGAATGGAGAATCATGGGCAAAGAAAGCTATGCGAATACTGACCACACATTTGCTAACATAATACTGACTGACTAACTGGTTGATTGATTGATGTGTGATATTTTTTGTAGGTGACGACAGTCAATGGCAACCGGAGGGGAACAATATTCAGCAACAGAGCAACGAATGTTCAGCCGCCGCAGGTGAGCTGCTTTTGTCTAGTTCAACACACACACCTCAAATATGTGCGGTGATCAGCACAAAGGTCGCTCACAAATGGATCGAGCGACCGAACCGATCATAAGTGCCTAACAATCATTGATAGTTTGTGGGATGATCAGAATCGGTCAGTCCACTGGGAATGGAAATGGGATGGCTGGCAAATGTTAAAGGCATTGATGGTCGGCGGAAGGGTGCATTCACTCACTCACTCCACTTTGCGCTTGTTTTTTTTCTTTCGTTTTTGCTTTTCGCTTTTCACTTTGCCCGTAGAGCCGACCGCAGCAGCCGGTGCTGACAATGGGTATGCTGACAGCGGCAGCAACTCGACGCGGTCCTTGGCTGCTTGGCGGTTGGCATAATATGGCGAACAGAGGAGGATGAGTGAGCAACGGAGGAAAGGGAGAGGAGGAAGCCGCAGAAGAGGAGGAGGAAGAAGAAAAGTTTCGATCAACGGAGGATCGATCAGACAAACGACGGGTCACCACACTCTCATCTTCCTATAATAGCTGCCATATCCCCGGGTGAGCAACCTCGAATTCTATGATATTGGCTTTTTGGTTGTATATAGGTGGGAATAGAAAATGTATGGGTTGTATTCCGAGAAATGCAAGCATTTTTGGTGCTTTTTAGTTGCAGGACGAACAGGCTGCTCACCCTTGGCTCTGAATCCCATAACCTCTTATATGGACAGCAATACAAGTTAAGTATGAAAAAATGAAAATAATTCAATTTTTTAGTGGAAATTTCAGATGCGATTTTTATGCATAGCAAAAAACTTTTTAAGGATAAATTTTCGAAAGCTTTACACTTAAGACCCGAGATCCCAAGTCAACTTGAGGCTGAACCAATGTCCTACCCCATTTCCGGCAGCTTTTCATCCCGCTTTGCTTTTGATTGCTTGCAATTGATTTGCTTTTCGGTGGCTAATCTCGTCACATCCGTTTAATAAAAGCATCCATTAAAACGAGAATGACTTGACCACAGGTGGGCGAGAACGGAGAAGCGCCAACCGAAGGTGGTGATGGTGGTTCTGTGCCCTCATGCGAAGACCGAAACTGGAGGTTCGACATCTAAAAAAAAAGCTTTCTGCACCTCCCTCCCTTATTTGAGGTGCATCTTCTGGTCTCTCCCGGTGCTTCAATACTGCGACAAGGAGACAACCATCAGAACGGAACTCTGTCCACTCTCTTGCGGCACATGCACTGCTCCCCCAGCAGCACTCACGACCCATCCTCAAAGACGACAGACTGTTGCGTCGTCCTCTTCATCCTCACCAACCCAGCTATGCTCCGACAAATCTTCAATGTGCACTAAACTGAGCAGAGACGAATTGTGTCTGGGCTTAATGGGAAGGCTATTTTGCCAGAAATCATGTGGAGGCTGTCAATGACCCGGTTATTAGCTTTTGGAGAAGTGTTACGGGTGGCTTCCAACTGACCATGGACGTCTGTCTAACTGTTGAAGTAAATTTGTAAAGATGAAACATCATACATCTGAATCGGCGATTAACAAACAAAATGATTACAATACACATCATGCCATCAACAATCATTTTTAAATATTTTTCATTTTTCAATTAATAATTTTTCAATTAATGTCTCTAATTTAATTCTTGATTCAATGAAGCTAGGAAAAAAACACATTTTGAAAATACGACATCCACAAATAATTTGATTTTTTAGAATATAAATAGGATCAAATCTTGACTTGACATGTTTATAGACAAAGAAGAAAGTGATTTTCTTTTAAAGATTATTTTTCATGGTTTATGGGGACTATGAAGAATTTTAAAAAAATAAAAGTCACCTAAACTTTCAAATTCCTAAATTATGAATTTGCGGATGTCACATCGACTGAATCCTATAGAAAGAATATTTCGTTGCTCTGTACAGTATTTCAAAGAATTCAGCTCATCCTGACCTCAAAGCAACAAGGTTTTTCTGCTGATTTTCACTTCTGTCGTCGTCCCTCCCTTCCTCCAGAGCATCCACCTTGTCCGATCGCCCTACTTTCGGGCCGTCTGCTTCTGCTGCCAGCAATGCTCGCCTTCGCTCTTCCATGAGCACAGTTCTCTTGTACCTGGGCATCATCTTCAGATCCGTAGGTATTCCCTCCCATTGCTGCCAACTCTCTTCTGAACTCAAAATGGTCTCAACCTAAAAATGAAGTAATGAACAGACGGAAAGTCCAAAAAAATCCGATAAAAATGCATTTTCGTGTTTGATGTACGACCTGCTCACTCCAGGAGTATCCACTTGGCGAACCAACAAGAAAATGGCGCAATTTTCCTCTGGAAAGCGTGTCAAGTTCCTCAAACTGGTCCGGTTCCATTTTTGGTAATTCTCTTCTGAATTCTTTTTTTTTACAATAATTTCGTATTGCTGAGATTTTTGCCTGATTAAAGAAGTCATCAAGGGCTTGTCATCGTCACACACCGAAACTCGCTCATTTACACAACCCTTCACATAAAAAAGACGTCCGTTGTCGTCCTCGACAAAAGCATTTCCTAGACAGTTAAAAAGGATTGTCTTCGAACATTTTTATTTATTTAACTCAAGCCTAATTTCTGAGTAGGTCATTTCCATTCCATTTATTTTATTATGAGGATTTGTAGGGAATTGGAGGAAAGGAGGAAATAAGGCATCGGACAAATTTGAACCTGATCTTACAATATAAACCAATATGATATACCTTGGTCTTGGCCAATTCAAACCTCACAATTCAGGTGAAAACTAACAAAGTAACAATGTGTAAAAGGCAAAGGAAGCTAGAAACTAAAAGATAAAGAAGTGAAACCAAAAAAACACAAATTTATAAAAGCGGGAAATCAATGTGAAAGAGAAACCAAAAAATTTTTTACTGTGTACCATAGACAGAAGATACTTTTAATGGAAATGAGTTGTTGAAACGGAGCCATAGAGTTCACAGTAAGCAATAACTGATTTTAAATAAAAGAATCAGAACCCAAAATGTTTTTGTCTTTTATACTGTGTTTCCACTGAATTATAACCATGCAATGAGCATATAAAATGCAAATTCGTTACCGATTTGCGTAAATGACCGATGCATAAATATCAAGGATCAGGGATGATACTCATATCGTATCTAGTTCTATTTTTACTTACTATCTTACTCATAAGAATTGAAAACTTCTCAGCAAAAATTCACATATAAAAAAGACAAATTTTAAAGTGTGCACACGGCCACCTTGTCAAAAAAAAAACGCATACATGTCAAAAGCGCGTACGTGGGGCGGCTACCCCAGACCCAGACAACCTGGCGGGGAATTAAAAAATAGTGCGTACGCGTCTTTAGACATGGTTTTTAAAAATTAGGCAATTTTAGCTTTAGGCAATTTTGTGGGGTCCGGTTGCAAGTCACAACCCACAGGCCACAGGGTATGTAACTGTTTCAAATGATTGAACCAAAATTCGTTCTTTTTAAAATTTTGGCATGGAATGAAACATAGAATTTAAAAATTTGAATTTCAATATTTTCGAAATTTCTCGTATTATTTTGTCCCGTGTTTCATTTTCTCATGATTTGGGCCATTCTCCTTTTTTTACTAGTGGTGTTATTTTCGCCAATGATATGTTTCTCAGTTTCTCACCTTTGGCATCTATGAGCACACGATCTTGGCTAAGCAGTTTCTCTTCATTCTCAAATTCCGACAAGGCATTGTCATAGTCCAGCCCAATGATCGTCAAGTTAGGAAGTGCTTCTTCCAACATAAGAGCACTCTTCGCTATTCCTTCTACCTGGTTCAGGCCTTCTAATCTCAAAAAACGAAGATTCGTGAGTGAGCGTAGCCCGAGCAGCCCTGGAATACGCGATTAATAAAACCCATGAGAATCCAACCTAAAAAACCACCTTTTGCAGATATTCTACGACAATTACTCAGGTCTAACATCTCCAAAGATCTATAAAACATCCCTCCAATGCCTAAATCATACAAATTATAGGGCAATGACGAGATTTTGACCTCAGATTTCGGTGCTATTACCCTTAAGAATTTTCTTAAATGTTTCCTAATAAATTTTTGGAAAGGTAATTTATATAAACAATTATTATATATAAACAAGCTTTTTAATATAATGCAACAATTCATCTATATATGCGGGAGCAAAAAAAATCGAGCAGTTTTGAAACCATATAAGCTGTTCAAAAAAAAATTTAACAAGATTATCAGAAAAACTTAACGGCTTAACACCCAGTCATCGATCCATGGGCAATCCCTGAGGCTCAACATCCGAACAAATTCCAAATCATATAGATTGTCAAACCCTGATATGACAGAAAAATATAAGAATCAAGAACAAAAATCGCTCCATTACCTTCAAACATGAGTTCTGTTAAGAGATAATTTGAAGAATAATTACAGTTATTCACAAAAAAAAAGTAATGACCTGTCCCTGACGCGTCAATTGCTTCCAGGTAGAGACCATCGACTTTCCTCCCAGGAAGACTGTATCGTCTCAACCGTCCTTCACGCTTATGCCAACGATCATCACCAACAAATTTCACTGCTCCGTTTCTAAAATCACACATTTTAATATAAAACATACATACGCAAGGGGGGAGTCAGCTCAGAGGCGTTTGACCCCCCCCCCCCCAGAGGCCATTTTGGATACGTTTTGCAAAAAGGCCTAAAAAACACATAAGAAATGATTTAAAGCATGTTTATATTGTATTTTTTCGCACATACTGTATATCCAGTTAGTTCGCTTATATTGCGCCAAAAAATGGTCTTTTTCCGGGCGAATAGATTTTAAAAATTCAAATTGTCTTAAGTAGGTGGGCCGGCGGTGCCGGAAGGCGCCGCCGGGGAAAATTTTGACAAAATTCAGTCAAAATCTATAAGAAAATTCGCTGTTTTTTTAGCAAAAAATACGAAAATTTCGGCGAAAATCGATGGTAATTTTAGAAAATTTTTTGAAAAATTTTTCAACTTTTACAAACAACATTCAAAATTTTAAAAATATACGACAATCAAGGGTCGACTCACCCTTGTTTCCTAAGATTGAAAA
>JAEHOM010000604.1:0-10926 GCA_016433075.1 Hoplolaimus columbus | reverse complement strand
TGTATAAGAGACAGCCCCCGAGGGCATCCTGATGAGGAATACTTTCCTCATTTTTAAAAATGGAACTCAGCGTCATCCTCACCATCCTATTCTGCATCCTGTTCTTCTTTGCACTGCTCCAACTTGTGTTGCACCGTCTTCCGGTCGCCAAAAAAGGCTCCTCACTTCCTGTGCTCATCACCGGATGCGATTCCGGCTTCGGGCGTCATGCAGCCCTGCAGTTGGCCCGCGAGGGACTTTGCGTGTTTGCCGGGTGCCTCACCGAAGCAGTGCGGAGGACATTTTTGATCATTTTGATCGTCAACCGCCATGTTGCCTAGGGCGTGTCGTCACTGATCAACGAACTTGCGCAACAGAGTGACAGCGTCCAATTGCACCCGTTCCTGCTGGACGTCACGGATGCGCGTTCGGTGCACCACGCGGTCCAATTTGTGCGCAGCGTGTTGGCCCCATCGGACAAAGGCATTCATTTCATTGATTAATTAGTTGATCAATCAATAACTGATCAATAAGTGCTGTACGGACTGGTGAACAATGCCGGCACGTGTCGCCTGGGCCCGGACGCGTGGCTGGACGCAGCCGCCTACGACCAGTGCTGGCGCGTCAACGTGCTGGGCGTGGTCCGGATGGTGCACGCGTTCCGCGACCAGCTGATCGTTGCCCGGTCCGTTCAACAGCCTTTTCCGATCAAATAATTCCCTCGCAGGGGACGCGTCTGAATGTGGGAAGTGTGTGCGGGCGCGTGGCGCTGCCCTCGATGGGTCCCTACGCAATGTCCAAATTTGCGCTGCGCGCGTACACGGATTGCCTGCGGCAAGTTTGGCTCAAACCCCAGCCTAACCAACACATTTACCGGATTCCCTCTAATAGAGCCCCCGGGGCTCTATTTTTCAACCACCCTCGACAGGTCCGGGGGGGGGCATTAATTTGTAGTGAGATTATGAGCTATGGTCATTACTGATTAGTAAGTGAGAAGAACAAATGCATTGCTGGGTGTGACCTCTATGAAGAAGTGAGCGAAAGAATGGTGTATTGATTATGGATTCAACTAAGAACTGGGTGAAAGATTAGTATTGTGTGTGTGCATTGTTAGTAGGCGACATCTTTTGAGTAGGGGTAGGGAATAGGTAGGGAGCAGGTTGAGTAGGGGAGTAGGTGAATAGGAGGGAGCTAGCGGGATCCCCGCGGGGGTGTCCTCGCGGTGATTTTGGCGCCCAACCTTCGGGCTACCCCTGCTACCCCTGCGGTCTCCGTGGGGGTAGGTTGGCTGGAAATTTGCGATCGATTGTTTCAACATTGGAATTTTAACCGGGCGGAAAGGTATGGCTTTTTGATTAAAAAAGTCGAAATTTCCACGGTGGCAGAATTTCGCGGGGGTTGAACCCTTCTTTTGAGAGGTCAAAATGATTGCTTTGGGGGGGGGACTCTATTTTTGCAACCACCTCCAGGAGAAACCACCTCCTTCAATTAGAGGGAATCCGGTATTAGGCGTGAACTGAGTCCGTTCCGAGTGCGCATAGCGCTGGTGGAGCCTGGCTTCCACCGGACGCCACTGACCAGTCCGCTTCGTGTGCAGCATCAGTTGGAGCACGCGTGGCACAACACGCCGGAACCAGTGCGCAGCGTGTACGGACACACATTTGTGCGCGAAGGTGTCCGATCAGTTTCCGTGATCGATCAATAATATTGATTGAATCGGTAAAGAGTGCCGAGTGGCGCACGCGCTGCTCAGCTCGACGCTGCTGTGCTCCCCACGCCTCGACAGCGTCGTCAACGCGTACCGGCACGCGCTGCTGGCGCGCTTCCCGCGCAGACGCTACCCGGTCGGATGGGACGCACATTTATGGTCTCTGTCAAAGTGTCTGACTTCTGTCTGAGACTCTTGCCACTTCCAGCTTCATCCCGCTTTCCTGGCTCCCTCCGTGCTTGCAAGACTGGGCCATTGCGCTTCTGCTGCGGCTGATCGGTGCGCCTCGGCCAAAGCGCGAAAACAACACCAATTTGGCATAGAAAATAGAATTGCAAAACGTGAATGTGATCAAAGCATATTGATCAGTGATCAATTTTTGATCGAAATCGTTCTGACCGATCAGAACCTGTTGTTGTTGTCCTCCAAAACGCCTTCGTCCCTGGACTTCCTCGGCGGTCCACCCATCGCTGCCCAGCAATTGCTGCTCATTCGGCGCACAACGCCACCGCCATAAGCGGGTTCCACGCCGGTCCAAGCGCGTGCCCGGGTCCGTGCCCCAACCGTGAAGGCGATGTTCAGCAACAGGATGATGAGGGCGTAGCCGAAGAAGATGCAGGACCACTGTATTGATCGGTATTGATTTGGTTATCGATCGGATTTTTGCTTGCGGCTGACCTCGCTGGCCGCGTTCGTGCCCGCCACCCAGGAGATGACCAGCGGTTGGACCAGCGTGATGATGTAGTTGATCAGCGCGAACAGTGCCAGAATAAAGTGCGCATGCTGTTGCGCAATCTGATGTGAGTAAAGCGTGCTGCGGATTTTACGGACGGAACTTTTCCGGAACCGATCTTTCCGGACCCGACTTCCGGACCCTGACCTGACACGAATTGTCCTGATCCCTACTTTTTGGTTCGGAAAAGTCGGGTACGATCTATCGATTGATCATTCGGTACTGACCACTTGGCAATTGTTGGCCACAGCCACGAAGCCGGCACCGTTCGCACACAACACAATGCCGAAGCAGAGTTGGGCCATCAGAGGGCTGGCGGCTGGCCAGAGGCCCAGCAACACGTAGCAGACAGTGTTGGTCAACTGATGATCACGGGCATTTTAATCAATGATCAATGGATCAATTGTCCAGACAACGCACGCACTTGGCACGCGAACGGAATCCAAACGATGCGGACGCGAAGGGACAGACACTTCACGCGGTCGGCCAGTGGAATGAGCATTTTGGCGAAGATGGCGAAGAAGTAGGGCACTGTGCACGGAGGGAATGAATGATCAGAGCGATCAATCGATAATATTACCGGCCACCCAAATGCCGGCCGAGTCCGCGCGGTAGTTCAGCACGCTGTTCATGTAAGTGGGCCCGAACTGCGCGAACATCCAGTATGCCATGCCGAAGCTGAGCCCGGCCGCGATGCAGGCCCAGACTGCCGGGTCCGCGAACATGCGCAGGTAGGGGACCAGCTCAACTCGACCTGCTGACGCAAGAGTTGTGGTCCTCTGGGCACGTGCACGAGTTGCCTGCGCAAGTGCGGACAGTTCACGGCCGGAGATGAACCTGTGAGCGGACCAAGTTCGAGGATGGAGGAGAAGATTGTCAAGCAGTACGGGGACTGGAAGGGAGTGTTGCGGTAGAGGACCAGGAACAGGCCGAACATGACCAGAGAGACGGCGCCGAACAGATAGTAAGCGGATTGCCAGCGCCAGTCGGACTCGCACAGTGCACCAGTCACCGGCATGGTCAGGATGACGCCGAGCTGGCCAGGGAGGGACAAGCTTGGCAAGCAGTACACAGGCAAACTAACCTGCATGTACAGCGACAGCACCATCAGCGATAAAGCATTCTCGCGATTTGGGTTGGCCCAATGGTGAGTGATCTGGCCAGAAAACAGTTCAGAAATCAAAATATAAAAAAGGCATACCTGGGAGATGGCCGGCATTGCAGGCATCAGGCACAGGCCCTGCACAATGCGAACGCCCAAAATGGTGTAGAAGCCGCCGGTGGCGCCAATGGAGAACAACAGGGGCTGGAGCAGCGTGACCAGCCCGGACACCAGCCCGAACAGGCCGAACACGTACCTGAAATGGCCAAATTCCCGTGGGATCAACTGCTTTGGGACCAGCTGTGACCTGAGTCCGAACAGCGCGATCAGTTGCGGCACCGGCACAATGGCCACAATGCCGCCGATGGCGGTGCCCGCGATCAGCACGCCCTTCGCGTTGGCACTGAAGTTGGCCTCGCGCGGGTCCATGCAAATGACTGTGAAGTTGAACAGCAACGAGTTGGCGGACACCGCCTGCGCAGAGGAAGGTTGTGATCAGAAATCGATCGAATCGATTGGTCTGATCGGACACAGATCGGACAGTATTACCGTCATGCACAGCATGGCCAGTGCCATGATGACGAAGCGCGAATGGTCGCACAGCAGCGGCACGCGCAGTCGTCCGAGACGCTCACTGTCCTCATCACGAAAAGCGCTGTCTCGCTTCGCCACATGCAAATTCTCGTCGATGGCCGCAACTGTGGCCATTGTTCTTTAAGAGAATGGCAGTTCGGGAGCCGTTCGCTTGAGCAATCCGATTTTTAGGAGTGTACTGTTTGCGTAATCGGACCAGTAGGGAGCGAAAAAAGGAACACACCGCAAGGGGGGGGGGACAACAGCAGCAAATTGATTTTAGCAAAAGCGAAGACTGATAAGGGTCGGCGGGGAAAGAAAAAGGTACCGACCCCATAGGCACAAGAGCAGCTGATGAAAGGGGTCCACGAGGACGGCGAACACACACACACATACACGTAATTTGGGACCGATTGGACCAACGAGTTCGCTCGGTCCCGATCTGATCCAGGCCGAGGTTCGATGGCATATTGCGGTCGCAGCGCTTTATGCGCGTAAATGCCAAAAAGTACCAAATAGTCGACCTCTAAAAGGCTACGACATGACAAGTGTATGTGAGAAGCTATTGATCAATGGTCGCTGTGATCGCTAGTAAAAGCTTTGCATTGTCTCTGGGATGCCGTATCTGTTCCTCCTCAACGTCTTGTTGAGCTGGTACTTGTTGTGGTCGTCGAGGACTGTTGCCGAAAGTGTTGTGCTGAAGCACCCGCCGGCGGCACATTCCTTTGTGGGAAAATGTTCGCGTTGCACGCAACCCGTTAATAGTTACCCCTCGTCCGCGTCCTCGTCCGACACCACCAGACGCCACTCCTCGCGCGTCACTGTCTCGCCCGTGCGCGGGTCAACCTGCGTCTCGCGCACGTACTGAACCGGACGCCCGTGCGCGTCGAAGAAGATGTCGCCGTCCTGGGGCTCCTGCTGCCAGCGCTTCGTTGTCGGTGCCTGCTGCTGCTTGGGCTGTTGCTGCTGCTGGCGTAGTTGTTGCTGGAGTGCGTTGCGGTTGCGCAGAATTTGCTGGTCGCCAGGGCCGACGGACGACGGCTGCTTGGCGCCGACCTGTCCGCGCGCCGGAGGAGTGCTCGCGTGCGGTTGCTTCTGTTGCGCTGGAGGCGTGTCCGCAATCGGAAACTCACCGAGCTTCGGCATCGGCAGATTCTCCAGCCCACTACTGGTCTCCTCCTCCTTCGGCTGCTGCTCCGTCTGATTTTGGGGCAACACAGTATTTCTCTCTATCTTCCTCGGATACTGTAAACACACCGTATACCTTCACAACTCGGCGCTGCTCCGTCCGCACCTCAAATTTGCGCTGCTGCGGCTGCTGTTGTGGCTGGGGGGCGCCGCCACCACTCGTTGTGGTTGTGGTCTTGGTGCTCTCCTGGAAATAGTACATGCCTCCCGGCTGGTCAAACGGCTGTTCCTGTGCCGGCATCCGATCAAACTGTTGTTGTACTGTTCGAACTTGTTGCTTTGGGAATTGTCCATTCTGCTGCTGCTGTTGTTGTGCCGGTTGCTTCGGTTGCTGTTGTGTTCCCGTCGTTGTGGTCGTTGTGGTCGACTTGTTGGTCACTGTGGTGGTGGACGAGGTCTTTTGAGGTTGCTGTTGCTGCGCAACTTGAGGCTGAACTCGCTGTTGTTGTTGTGCTTGTGGGCCTTGACCTCCTTCGCCCGGTGCCTTTTGCACTGTCGTTGAAGCAGTTGACGATGTAGTTGTGGTCGTTGAACTTTGACTTCGCTGCGGTCCTTGCGGTTGTCCTTTGACCTGCAGTTGTGGTTGTTGCGGTGGTGGTTGCGCAACTTGAGGTTCTCGTCGAATTTGCTGCTGCTGCAACTGTTGCCTTGGCGCATACTGTCGCTGATCATACTGATACACAACATTCTCTTCCTCCTCCTCCTCCTGCTGTTCCTCTTCACGATCTGCTTCCCTTTTCCCTGTTCCCTGAACTTGTTGCACTCGCTGTTGTTGTTGTGGTTGCGGTCGCTTCTGTTCATGTTGAATCTGCTGCTGCTGTTGCGCGACCTTCTTCTGCTGCCCAGCTTGAACTTGTTGTGGCTTCTGCTGTTGCACAACCTGATTGTGCTTCTGGTCCACAACTTGTTGCGGTTCCTCCTCCTCCTCTTCCTCCTCCTCCTGTTGACCAGCATACACCTGCTGCTGCTGACCAAATTGTGGTTCTTGCTGCTGTACAGCTCGAGCTTGTTGGGGATGCCAACCACCCGACGGAAAGCCACTGGCCGCAGTGCGTTTCACCCAATAGGGCGCTTGCGGTTGCGGCACCTTTGCCCAGGAAGGTGCGAACAGGTTTCGGTCCAGGCTCTTGGCCGCCCGCGTCATGGTCAACTGGCGCTGCTTGGCCCATTGCGGCACATGGGCCGGGAACTGCACAAAAATTTTAGCATTATTGGTATACAATAATTCTGGACAGTGTCTCCTACCGTACCCTGGCCGGGCGTACAAAGGCCGGCTGTTCTCCTGTTGAAGTCAGACCGTATCCGCCGCCGTGCTCCTTGCGGTGCTCCAGCATCCAGCTCTCGCCCTCCAGCTTCATTGGGTTCACATAGCCATCCGACGGCGAAATGCGTCCCGCGGAGCGCGACTTCTGTGGTCCAATGGTGGTGGAAAACACGGGCGGCTCGTCCAGCTTCGGCTCAGGACGAATCTGAACGGTCAGCCAACCAAGTTGTGCAGCGACCTTACCAACCAGCAACCACCCACCGTCACATGGTCCGGCTTGAATCCGCCAGGTCCGTACAGCAACGCAAAGGTGCGCTTCTCCTCCTCCGTCAAGTAGCGGTCCGGCAGGCACTTCTGGTTGGACAGTGTGTTGCCCACCTTTGAAAATGCGTTCATCATTTTTGATGACATATTTTGGTTGTTCACCAAATATTCCGAGTCCAGCTCGTCCAGCCCCTGGGCCTCCGTTCTGAAACCAGTGTGGTTGGTCTGTAAGTTCGATGCGCACTATAAAAACGCACATGTTCAGCGGTGCGTCCGGATCCGCGGTGTAGTGGCCGCACAGGCGGAAGTTCTTGCGCGGCGGCAGTGCCTGGTAGCCGTGGTAGTAGGGCGCGTCCTCGCCGCTCGCCTGCACGCCCTCCGGCAACATTGTGGTGTAGTCCAGTCCGTAGAAATCGCCACGTCGCCGGGGTGGCCCCGTGTGCAGGTCGTGACGCAACTCGCGCTCATCGTACGGCTCGCCCACATCGCCGTACGGGTCGAACTCCTCGTGCGGCACAAAGTCCATCCCGCCAAACTTGTAGCCGTGCTCAGCAGCGCCCGGCACCGGACTAATGTGAAAAAAGTGGAGCGAAAAGTGACTTTTGTGAAAGGGGAAACTTTGGGTTGTTTGTTTACTTATTGATCTGAGAAGTGATCGGAGAGTTAGTCACCGTATGGCCTTTTCTCTCTCTGCTCTGTGACTTCAACACAAAATGCATTTTTTCTGTTTGCTTAAGCTGAATGAGAAAAAATTCGGAACATTCCCTAAAATTTTGCTCTAACTTTTAAAATTGTGCCAAATCGCGACTACCGCACCTGTGGTGCTTGCGGCGTTGTTCGCTGTCCGCGCGGCGTCTGTCCAGGTTGACCTTCTGGTGGTACAGCAGGTAGTCGTACGGACTGCCGGGCCCGTGCGCGAAAGGTGGCGGTGCGCCGTCCGGGTACTCGTCCTCGTACATGGAGTCCCAACGGACGGAGGCCGGCGAGAAGTACTGGTGGCCGCGCTGTTGGGGCTGGAACTGCTGGTACTGGTAGAACTTCTGGGGCGACGCCTGGCGCGAGTCATACGCCTGCGGACCACCGTCTCCACCATCCGTCGAGTAGATGTACAGCGGCTCGGCATAGTTGCGGAATTCCTCAAATGATCTTTTGCTCTAAGGTCATAGTGTACCGTACACTACCGTACCTGGTACTGTTGGTTCTGAAAGTCGGGATGCTGCTTGTACCACGGGCTGTTCACCATTATGTGTCGTCGGCGACGCTCCGGACTGGCGCCACTGGAGCCGTAGCCGGGCGACGACTTCCGGACCAGCTCTTCCGGTGCTTGGGCCAGCTGCATCTCCGGCGGTGGCTCGTCCTCTCCGTTATCGACACGTTCATCATGCTGCTGCTGCTGCTGAACCATCGTTGTCTTCTTCTGTGCTTGTTGCTGAACTACTTGTCCTTCTCTTCGTTGTGGTTGTTGCTGTGAAGGTGCATATCCATATCGCTGTTGTTGTTGTTGTTGTTGACGTTGCCGATCGATTTGTTGCTGGTACACATCCTGTTGCTGGTCTTCCTGATCAGAAGATCTGATCGGAACATCAGAAGACTGATCAGATTGGTACGGGACACGTTGGAACTGTTTTTGCTGCTGCTGGGCGTCTTCAAACTGGCCATCCTGTCGCTGCCTCTGTTGTTGCGGTCGTTGCGGCTGCTCATACTGCTGTTGCGGTTGAGGTCGTTGCGGCTGCTCATACTGCTGGTAAGCGTTCTGTTTTGGTGGCTGCTGCTGCTGCTGTGGATCCACTTGGCGGTACTGAACTTGTTGAACTCGATCCTCTTCCTTCTGTTGGGGTTCAGGTTGTGCTGCCATCGCATATTGATTCCGTCCCTTGGCCTGTGCAAATGGGAGGAGGAGGTGGCATGGGAATGCAATTTTCATGTTTCCAACAACCTGTTGCGATTGCTGCTGCTGCTGTTGGATTTGGGCGCCCTGTGCTTGCGGTTGCTGCTGCGCATGGTGTTGCGGCACAGTGTACTGGTCGCGCTGCACTGCCTGTTGTTGCTGCGGCGTGGGCTGCACCTGGAACTGGCCTTGTGGCGACTGCTGCACGTACTGGTGCTGCTGGGCGTACTGCTGAGAAGGTTGTTGTGCAGTAGCAGGTTGCTCTGGCTTCTGTTGCTGCGGCTGATACTGCGGTTGTCTCTGCTGCGGCTGCTGGACTGCTTGGATTTGCTGTTGAGGTTGGAATTCCTGCTGTTGTTGTGGCTGATATTGTTGTTGTTGTGGCTGTTGGTATTGCTTATGTTGTGGTTGCTGTGCAGCTTGAACTTGCTGTGGCGCATACTGCGTTCCGGACTGGTACTGTTGCGGTTGTGGCTGGTATTGCTGCGGTTGTGTTTGGTACTGCTGCGGTTGTGGCTGGTACTGCTGTGGTTGTGGCTGCTGGTACTGCTGCGGTTGCGGTTGCCGAGCTTGTTGGATGGGTTGACCTTGCGGCTGCTGAGGTTGCGCTTTCGCCTGCTGCGGTTGCTGACGCACAGGATGCGCTGGTTGATACTGCCTGGGTGCCTGTTGCGGTTGCGTGGGTGGTTGCTGTTGCTGTGACCTTGGCGACGGTTGTGGCTGCAGGTTGGTACTGACCTGGTAAGTGTTGTGCACCAGCTTTGGCGGGTGTTCCACAATCTGCTCAATGACGTAGTCCTCCTTGGTCACCTTGTGGAAGGGTTGCGGTCCCGCACCGGCTGGCGGTGCATTCTGCGGAAAGTACTCCTCGCGACTCCATCGCTCCGAGCGGCGGCTAACTTCGTCGCCGGAGGCGGTGCCATTGCGTTGCGATGTGCGCACCTCCAACGGAAATGGCGTTCCCTTTGCGCGCTGCGCGTCCGGTGCCTGTTGCGGCTGTCCCAAGTGAGCGGCGCTGAGCCATGTGCCGAAGGAGGCGGCTCCATCCTCGGATTGGGTCTTGAACAGGTACGTGGAGTCGCTGGGCATCGAACTGGTGGTGGTGCCAGTGGAGAACTGCTGCTGCAGAAGCGGCTGCTGCGGTTGTTGTCCAACGCGACTGGGCGGCTGGTCAATCACAGTCTCCCTGAAGGGGTTACTGATCTATATGCCCTGATTTGATCGTGATCAGAAAAGTATGGGTCAAATTCGGGTCCGGTTCAACACGTGATCAGTTATGGAATCCCAAGGCTGTTTATTGTTAGCCCAAACTTCACGAAAAAAGTGACTTTTTATCAGCTATGACCCCATTGGCTGCTGCTTACCTGTAGTAGACCGGCATTGCCGCCTCCTCCTATGCCCCTATCGATTCTTCTTAGGGGCTCTTTGGTGTGTGTGGTGAAGATGGATCGGAGGAGGAGGGGGCGAGGCGATCAGGAAGAAGTGAATTGTTTCGTTCCTTTCCGCCTGGGGGACCAACTGTGCCGGGGGCGAAAACAATGATGCTTGGTCGTGTGTTGGGGAATGTCGACGATGGGATGGCTGATGATGCCTTTGGGCGGCCAGGGAAGTAGTCGTCGCTTGGGAGACCAGTGGGGGCAGGGAGAGAGTGTGGGCGGATGGGTGCTCCGTCGTAGCGGCTTTATCCTCCTCCTCCCTCGCCCTATCGTCCTCCTTCGCTTCCCCAGCACATTCGTTCACTCCGATCACTCCCCTCTGATCAGAGGAGGAAGATGGGTTGAAAAGTGAAAAAGTGGTTGATGGGAGGAAGAAGCGGCGGCTGGACCGAACAAATGTCCGCTCTTTTTAACTTTTTTTGCCTCTCTTTGTCTTTTCCGGACCAGCACCATGTGCCAGCCAAGCAAGGGGGGGGAGGGGGAGTTCGATCGACCCACGGACAAGGACGGAACAGTGCGTGTCTGCTCATGTTACCGAAGTCACAGGGACACACCACTGTACATGCGCATGGAGTTGGGAAGGCGGGATCCCTTCGTCCCGAACACAACATTTGCCTCTAAAAACAAACAGCCAACCAATTTTTTAGAAGAACTAAAATGAATTTTGTTGATGTGAATAGAAGGTGGTTGGTACTGATCATCATCTGCTGCCCATCCTGGTACATCCGTGCTCATAGTTGTCGAGTGAAGAAAGACTCATTCGCCCTGACACGGTTTATCAAGCAATGTGT
>JAEHOM010000603.1:0-10926 GCA_016433075.1 Hoplolaimus columbus | reverse complement strand
TCTCATGAACAGCTTTCAGAGACCGAGAAATATGCGCATCATCAGGTAACAACTGATGTGAATACCTTATTGGGGGGGGGGGGGGGGGGGTGGCACATCATCGCATCCCATGCCCAATGGCTGGGGATCGGCGGATTCTTGGCCTTTGGGCCGGGGGTCGGTACTGCTGATTCCAGGCTCGGCCATGGAGGGAAATAGCCAATTATCATATCCCATGCCCAATGATTGGGGGTCGGTGGATTCCTGGCCTTCAGATCGGGGGTCGGCACCACAGATTCCTGAGCGGCCATGGGTACCGGTTGGCCCGGATTCAGAAGGTCTGCCCAATTGTTGTGTGTGTGTGTGTGTGTTGGCACCTCCATCAAGAATCCAACTCATAACACATACCCAAAGGATAGCGGGGGATATTTTCATTTTTAATTATTTCATTTTATTAACGGTTCAATTTCCGTTTCTCTTTTACTGAATCACCCTGGTGGTAATTTCAGGGGGGGAGGTATCAACAATTCGTGAGAGGGGTTTGGTACAGGCACTCAGCCAGGAAAAATTTTTTGCGTTTCGAGGGGGGGGGGGAATTCCCTCTTTCCCCTGGCTAAGGGCCTGGTAAAAGTATGGACTGCAGAATAGATGATATTCGTCATCTATTCTGTAGTCTTGGTTTTTTAAGCGAAAGAGTGGTGCTGCGCGAAGAAAATTTAAGAAGCAAAAGCGAAAGAGTGGTGCTGCGCGTAGAGCATTGAAGAAGCTAAAGCAAAATACACAGTGATTAATGTGATGGAATTAGATCCATTTTATAAAAAGTTAGGATTTATACATTTAAATGTTTAGACAAATTTTATCATCATTTTAATAGAATTCATGAAATATTGAAGAACAACATATAGGAATAATAAACATAGCTAATTTTTGTGAACATATCCAAATGGAACGATTCTCAGTCCTCTTTGTACTCCCTTCATATAAGTCGGGCGTAACTTTACTAACGGTACAGTGTACACATTACCGCCACGCGTTCTCCTGAAATTCTTCTCTGTATATTCAAATGTTTCAAAATTTTCTTCGCGATTTGAGTCTTTCAAAGAGTTCATCACAAGTTCCTTTATTCGATTGTAATGAAGCTTTTCATTTGCATCAAAATTCAATGGGAATCCACGGCATTTTTTAACGAACTCTTCTTTTCCTGTCTGTGGATCACGCAACCATAATGCATAAGCCTTTGGCCCCATCGCCAAAAATTCTACTATTTCCTTGTCAGGGTGTTCATCTTAGAGAAAAACAATATTTTATAACACAACAAAAATTACCATTAAGTTGCCCAAGCTGGGTTCCTGTGGGTAATGGGTCACCAAGATTTGTGTCATAATCATAAATACTGAATTTGATGTATTATTAAATTGGTGTTACTAAACTTATTATTTACATGCTATCTGTATCCATATAAGCGATCCTGGCATCGGTTCGTCCACCTTGATTTAGCATCCACAAATGTCGTAATAGATGGCACCTTGCATTAGCTGTTGTATAAAGTGCGACAATTGGATTAGATGCATCTTAAAACCTATTATTTTTTGTGAAATAAAAATATTCACACAATTCTCAACAACATGCACATCTTTGTTTTTGTAACATATTAACCAATTTTTCTCGGTCAATGGTTCAATTAGCGAAACATCAATTCGTTCATTGTCCAAATATTCTGCAAGCTCTGCAGCATTCCGAATAATTGCACTTTTGGTTAACCTATTTCTCAGGGCAAAACGGCCCTGAAATTGGTTTCTTATGTAAATTTACTTATGTTAGTACATATATACCCAAAGGCTGTTAAGACATATTTTTGCCACATATCGCAGCCCCGGATTATGTTCCATGTTGTCCGGATCCAGATTTATCATTGCTTCATTATATGCGTCATCTATAACCTGTTGTTTCCTTCGTTCCCTCTCGTCATCAGTAATATTTTTATCCAAGCAATGTGGCGGCCAACCGGTGGCTTAATTGTATAATGTGGAAAATTTTTTCTTCCAAGAATACCTTCACATTTAATCTGCATAAACTTTCGTATATAGGGTTTAAACAATTCATCACTCCAATCACTATCCCTTTTCCAATTCCATGCCCGAATTAATTTTGAGACTCTGTAGCCTTCCTCAAGGCCCTGTAAATTTGTTTTTATTAACATTATTTCATTTTATAACCATTTCGAGTTCTTTTGTTGTAATTGTGCTAATAAATCCTCTTTCATTATCATCAGCATGTTTGCAGGAATAAGTGTTGTTGTGTGAGCCTTCAGGAAAGGATTCAGCACAACTAAATTATCAATATTTCCTTTTTTCTTATTCAAAATTACCTGCGACATAATGGAAACAGCAAACGTTGGTTTAATCTCATTGGTATTGCAGGAATATCATTTTTAACATGAAGGGGTGGGATAACAAAACATTTAACAATCCCTCTTAGTTGCATTCCTGTTTCAGGGCACATTATATCCTCTGGTGCACTCCAATCGACATCAATCCCGTTTAAACCGTTGTATACAATAACTTTCGGATGTGTTATTGGATACAAGGATTTATAATTTCTATAAATATAAGTAACAATAAATCATTATAAATTAAAATACTTACACATATGGGTAAAGAGAGCTTAAAAACAATTTTTATGGATTATTATTTTAATAAAACTCACACAAAATCCTTGTACTTTATTGTTCGATGCCCTGAGTCTGTGGGATGTTTCCCCATATTAGATTCGATTGTTGATGTAATAATTCTTTCGCACCCTGTTCTCCCTCCAAAAAATGCCTTAACATCAATTGTTTATAAACATTAATCTTATTTTCTTATTTACATCATGTATATCAATTGGCCCTGTGTCCACACAATTATTAAAGAAATCCTGCATCTCCTCTTTTAAAATTAATCTTCTTCGGATGTCGCATTCCCATTTTATCCTCACTTCCATTTCTTCCTCTATTTCAGATATCCTCTTGGCATCGCGTTGTCGTATTGCATTAGCAGTTTCACCATAAGCAACCCGCTGGTCATTATCAGGATAGCATTTGGGGCATGCGTGCCTATTAAGCATATAATCAAATATTTAAGTGCAAATAACGTACCAATAACATCCGAAAATTTCAATAGCAAGGTTTTGTTCTTTAACATAACAATCCAGCCTTAAACATCTTTTAAAAATGTTTTTTATTTATAGCAATACTTATATTTTCCTCGATAAGTATATTCTCCTTCAGGGCTTTCACAAAACTGCACATTAGTTTTATGTTTATTGGCCCAATATTTAATGTAATTTCTAGCCAACAAACTTTGTTTATCATGATTGTCCTTGAATAAGAGAATAGGTGTATGAATAATAAAAAATTTTACATAGCCGAGATGAGGAGTTAGGGCTACCCAAAGACGTTTTTGCTTTCCAGATTTTCTTCTATCAAAGGTTCCAACAAAATACCTAAACATTTTAATAATTTAATTTTTAATTCTTATATGTACCGTATATTTATTATATATATTGTGTATACCTCATTAAAGCGCTAGGTAGGGTGATAGATTCAGTTATGTCTGTTTCCGTTATATCCATAAAAAGTTGGCGCATTTTTACTAGGCCGTGAACTAAAATTTGCACATCAGCGATACAATATTCTGCCAACACATCTTTGAGACAAAAAGGTGTGTTCTTGTTAAGCTCGTACCAATTCATAAAATCTTCTCTCTCGGGAGGATACATTACTCCGGGTGTGTATAGTTTCTAAATTAAATATGTATCAATAATTTTTTTTAACTTTTTTACTTTTTCTGGTAGATGTGTAAGTTCAATTTCATAATTTTCTGGCATGTTATATTTGTATGGAAAATACATCTTTCCTGGTATTCCAGGTATCTTTAAGTCGAATGTTTTAACAAACTTTGCTAGTCCGATTGGGATGATTTTTAATCTAAACAATTGTGAATCAAAAAATATTTTAACAAAACTTACGTGTCTCTGAATGTAGTCGATGTTATTATTCCATTTTTTCTTATACTCATTTCAAGTAGAGTATTTCCTTGTCGTATAATTGAGGGGCGTAATCCGCCCGCTCGAATGACCTCTCCAAAAACAAAAATGTGATCATATCTTGAGCCTATAAATATGTATATTGACTATAAAGCTAGTACAGCTCTGATAGATACCATTATGTGCATAAACAATGGATTCATAACGAGAATTCTTCTTTTTACCGGACATTGGGTCACTTTTTGCCAAATCATCATCAAAATATTCCTCTTCTTCAAAATGAAGTAGCCAATTTGTGAAATCTGGTAGAATGTCCGCATCGTTCTTCACTTTTGTATGAACATGTTCTTCACAATTTTTATAATCAAACGAAGCCCAGGAATAGGTTCGATGTTTTCCGCAAATCATACATGGTTTCTCTAATGGTTTATCCCACGTACCATTCTTTATACAACGATAGCACATAACATGTGCAAATGCGAAATTTACCTATGAATTAGTATTAAAAATATTGGAAAACAAATATTTTACCTGATGTTGAAAACGCATTAGGTATGGATCTGGATTAAGGTGTTGAGAAGCTTCAAAATCATAAACAATTATACGCCTGTCTTTTTCGACACGCTGCTTGGTCATTATCCAACACGGGCGTGGTATATGATACTTCTTACATTTTCGGCACCTATTTATTAATAAATACTGTTAATATTATTGTAAATATTACCATCTTTCTCCACAAACGTGCTCAGCTCTTGTTTTCTTTTTATTTTCTTTTTTATTTGTATCAACATCATCATCTTCAGATAATAAATCTGTTTCCCGAGATTCGGCCTCATCATCATCACATTCATTTTTGTTCTTTCGTGTCTATATAAGCAATCATTTATAATTATTTTCAATTTTTAAACAAACCCTTCTTTCATAAATCACACCACAATCTACACACTTTTTGTTCCGTTCACATACTGTGCTGTAGTTTGCTCTACGTCTATGAAGATGGCGTTGCCAACATTCATAATTATTGAAGGTTTTAAAACAGTTTATGCACGACATCGAGAATGAGTTGTCTGTCTTGCAAGGATGTAAATCAACTTTTTGGCAATTTTTACACTTTCCCTTGCAATTGAATTTATGTCTGGCCATATCTCTGTATGGTTTCTCGCACTTTAAATAGGCATTAATTATTATTATTTTTTTTTTGAAATTATACCGGAAAACAATATTTTCCTTGTTCCATAAATAGTTGACCGGGATATTTTACAGGTTCGTAGTGTTCCGCTTCTTCATCGTACATTAGCACAATTGGTATTTCGAATTCTTTAACATTGCTTTTATACAGCGGTTTGAAATCACCAAAAGTGCCAAAAATATATATTCGAAATAAACCAGGATTGTGTTTCTCATAAAATTCCTAAATTATTATTTAAATTCATTTCACAAACATCCCTGACAACCTGAACAATTTCACCGTGATGCTCTATTGAATAGGAACCTAGGCCTTGTGAAATATTGCAACTTTCCAACAATACCCTAACTGTATTCCACTTTCTTGTAGGATTTTGTGCCCAACGACGAAATGCATCTTCTGTCAGCAAATGTTTCTGACGGATCCATTCCAGAGAATAAAAAAGACAATATCCGTCCGGGAATTCAGGATGATTGTAAAGTGCTCCAGGATGGATGTTATAATGAAAATCATTTTTAACTTTTCGCCCTGCACCCATTAATTTTCTCTTCCGGCCCTTTGTTCCGCTAACTCCAATCAATTTTCTCTTCCTTTCTACTGTTTTCACTGCCATCACATCTACTGTAAATAATCCTTCACAAATTGATTCACGTCCTTTGTTTTTGTTGCTTTGATCGATTTTTTCGAATTGTGAAAGCAGTTCTTCAATTGATTTTTTGTTAATCTTTTTTAAATAGGTGTTGATTCCATAGTCGAGTAAGTCAGATTGAAGACTGAATATATAGTGGTTTGGAATGAGGTGCATCTCCTTAAGAGCTCCTTGTTTGGCCCGTTCTAAACAGGTACGAAATATTTCTTTTAACGTTTCCTCAGGATAGGTTTCACGATGAAAATCGTGAAGTGAATATCGAGCAACAACGCGAAAACCTAAATTTTCCATTTTGATACAATTTAAAGATTGTTTGTTACCTTTATATTGTTTACTTCCAGCTTGTGCAGCGCTTATACAGGTGAAGTTCTCACCGCTAAATGCCTCTGGTTCCAAAACTTTATTTAAAGGATTCGGTTCGTCTTGAGGTGGCGAGGCACTTTTTCTTTGTTTTCGTTGTTTTACGTTTTTTCTACGAGCTCCTCCAATTAAAACAGACTGAAAAATAAATGTTATGAGATAATAAAAATTTTACTTACTGGTTGAACATAACTGGTAGACGGTTTTTGCGGGTTCATTTCGTCCTCACTGCTGCTACTATTGCTATAATCCACCAAACCAACCATTATAAAATATGTGTTTTTCTTTCAATAAAATATTTGTAACCTGTAAATATGAATTAACATTTAATTAAATATATATACTGTATATAAAATGTATCACATTGATTCATACGAACAAATACTAAAACAAAAGATATTGAGGCACATTTTATACTGATTTATGTAAATATTTTGATATATAATATTTCTGTCATATTCTTTCATCATCTCCAATAAATCTTCACTTCTTTTCCTTTGTTTCAATTGCCAGCACATCTATTGTAAATGATCCCTCACATATCACTTCCATTACTTTCTTCTTATTGATCGGTGTGATTTGTTCGAATATTGAAATCAATTCTTCAATGTTTGTTTCATTGATTTCTTTTAAATGTTTGTTAATTTTATGGTCAAGCAAATTAGAGTCAATTTTGAGGAAGTAATGATTTGGTACAATTTGCATCTCCTTTTTAGCAATTTGGTTAACATTGTTCAAACAGCTGTGAAACATTTCATTTAAAGCATTCGTTGGAAACAGCTTAAGATGAAAAGCATGAAGTGAATAACACGCAACAATTCGTAAACCTAAAAGTATTTAGTATCAATTTTTCGAACAATATTTACCATTAAATCTTGCATAAAAAGTTTGCGCGACACTGACACACGTAAAATCCTTACTACTAAAAGGCATAGGATCTATTTTAGTCCATGCAACTCCTTCTTCATTATCCTAGAAAATACATTGCTAATTAATTTTTTTTTTGACTTACAGGCTGCGTATTTTTACTAGTCTTTTTGTTTATTCATTTCCACGCAATGGTTACTGTGTTGTATGAAATCAACCAGTCAATCTTATCAGAAATATTATTATCTTAAATAACATAAATAACAAATTATATAAAAGGAATTCATTTTATCTAATATATGAATTTCAGTAAAGAGAAAGGGTTTATAAACAGGCGAATGTGATAAAAGTTAGATTTTTAATAAAAAAAACAAATTAATCACGTGATTGCTTTATTCCATAGCATAAAATTTCGAAATAGGATCATGATTAATTACTTTTTGTTAAATAAGGAAAATCAACACCTGACATAATGAACAAAAATAAATTAATGTGTTTGATTTCGAAATAGGATATTGATTAATTATATTTTGTTAGATAAAGAAAAATCAATAACGTTGACATAATGAATAAAAGTAAAATAATGAGTAGGATCAATTCCTGCATAAAAATTTTGAAATACTGTTTTGACTTATTACCATATATCAAGGGGGAGGAACAAATAACAGAAATAATGAAACAATAAATTATATTTGCGAACAGCTTGAATGCATTAACTGTCGCGAACAGCTTGAATGCATTAACAGGAAAAATCAATAACTCTGACATAATGAATTAAAATAGAGTAATAAGTTTGATCAATTCTTGCAAAAAATTTCGAAATACTTTTTTGACTTATTACCATATATCAGGTGGAGGAACAACAAATAGCAGATATAATTAAATAATAATTTAGATTTGCGAACATTTTGAGTGCATTATCTGTCACATTCCAATAAAAAATACCTATAACGAAAAATAATTTATATTTGCAAGTAATTTGTGTGCACTAACTGTGCGCTATCATGCATATTAGAGACATAAGAAAGTTAAGCTTTAGACTTGTGCGTCCCTCTAGCCCGACACACAAACTAGATACTCGCCCCCTCCCCATCCCTCTATTGCAAAAATATTTCGTTCATTAAGAGAAAGTAAAATATTATAGAAAAGAGAGTGTGAAAATAGTATAGGAAAGCGAGAGAACGGTTAGATGGTCAGACAAAAGTGAGATAGAGCAAAAAATTCTCTGCCCCCACAACCAACCCATTCAAGTTTTTTTATAAGAACAGAAAGTAAGCACCATCCAACCAGCCTGTTGGGTCGCCGTCGATCGGTCGATGGACGGGTGCACATAAGATCCTTTCCACAAACTGATTGTTCAATGTTCATTGTTGGCAGCAGCCTTAGGCTTAGGCTTAAGTATGCCCAATGAGTATTGAAATATTTTGGATGGACAGCTTTTGTGTTGTCCATGCAAGCCTAAGCCTGGCAGCCCTTATTTTTACTTTTGGCGAAATAGAATTTTTATAATATAATATCATTTTAACTTACAGGCTGTGCATAACTAGTAGACTGTTTTTGCACTTCCGTTTCTTCCTCACTGCTGCTTCTGTTGCTGTAATCCACCAACCCCACCATTGATAAAAATGTTTTATCAAATTTTATTTAAAATATTTATTTTGGAAATAAAAATGAATAAATGTACTAATGTAGGCATATTTATACATACTAACAATAATCAATCTTAGCCATGTTTCGAAATCTTATGACACATGACCCAATCATATGACTATTTTGTTTTTGCTTCATGTCAGCTGTTACCTTATCCGGCATAAAATCAAATTGCAAAGTGATTGGCTGCAACTTCCCCATCACATGAACTACAGGCTCCAATATTTTGCCTCCTTCCCTCTCTTTGAATGAGAAATAGTATAGAAGTGAGAGAGAGTGGGAAATAGTATAGCAAAGCGAGAGAACGGTTATACGGTCAGACAAAAGTGAGATAGTGTGTAATTATCTCTGACTTCTCTACCTCCACCAACACCCTATTCACCTATTTCCTTAAAGAAACAGATAGCAAGAGCAATACCACCTGCATGGATCTCCCGTCGATCGGTCGGTGGATGGGTGCACATGTGTGTGCCCATGCCCATCCACTGACTGATCGATCAATGCCCATTGGCTGCAGGCTTAGGCTTAGGCTTAAGCATGCCCAATAGGTATTGAAATTTTTGGTTGAACAGCTTTCGGGTTGTGTTCGGACAAGCCTAAGCCTGGCAGCCCCTATTTTACTGACGGTTTGGCGTTGACAGTAACTACAGTGGTAGCAGTTCACGGAAGAAGGAGCGGCTGACGCTCACGTTTGTGGGCGGAACCGTGAACACGTTCAGCGCACTGTTGAACGCTAGCGCACTCTGCTCGCTGATCCGTTTCGCACAACTCATTTTGTTTGCCTAATAGGCGACAAGCGTGTCGAAACGAACTTTTTTGTTCTTCTTGGCCGTGTTTCCTGCTGGTGTTTTTCTGGTTCGCTTTATCGTTGCTTTTGCTGGACCAACTGTGGAGAATAGCAGGCCTGCATTGTTGCTCCTTTTTATATTTCTCTTCCCAATGGGCGGCGGATCTTGCTCTGCAGCCAGATTCTTCTTGTAGCGTTTGAAGTCAAAGTTACCGCTGCCCTTCTGGCGCCCAACATGGTCAGCGGCCTTCTCCAGCAGGTTCTTCAGACCGGCGCGGCCCTCATCCGCCAACGACTCCTTCAGTTGCTTTCCCTCCAGCACACTGTTGAGCACGCGAGCGCCCGATTCCAGCCCTTGGCGCCCAATTGCGGCGCCCGCCTGCCTCCCGATGGGAAGTAGAAAGCGCAGAAAGCTTCGGAACATGGAGCCCAGCCCGGCGCCACGCTGGTAAGGCATGCCAGCGAAGACGGGATAGCCAGCGGCCGCGGTGCCAGCGCCAAACATCAGATGCGGCGCGTCTCCTCCATATATGTGGGTCCAATCCACCTGCAGTGGATCAAAATCAACATGCATTTTCCGAGGTGTATATTTCCAACGAGCTTCACAAACTTTATATGTATTGGGGCGCTTTAGCTTGTTCCATCTTCGGCGCCAAATATGAATTTGCTCGCAAAAGCGGACACCACACGGTCAGGATGGCTGCGACCATTGGCCAGGTGGCGCACGATGCGGGTCAGTGGCCAACCCTGGCATCGGTGGCAGAGGAAGTAGATTGCATGCTTTCCGCATGCCCTGGACCGCTCCGATTGCAGACTCGTCTCGCTTCTGTTCACGCGTGGAAATTGGCGCAGATAGGCGCCGATATGTTCACTGGGAGGGGGCCAATCAGCAAAGGAGTCAAAGTAGTCCACCTCTTGCGCTGATTGGACATAGATGGCCACCCAGTGGCTGCCCGCCTCCCCCGAGCTGTCCACGTTCACCACCATGCAATGCGGCGTCGCGTGCGCCGAGCATGGGGGAATGCGGTCTGCCGGAAAGCAGCCCACGTAGCGGGAGCGCGTCAGCTCACACCTTTTCAATATTTTATTGATTTCCAACGTATTCATGAATATCTTTATTGATATTAACTAAAAGTAGGGATTCTTTTTAAAGTGCAAGGTGAGTGTACAACAGCCATATTGGAAGGGCATCAATGCACCGGAGGGGGTGCGTATCTCCACAAAGATCTCCGATATTTCCTTCACCACCAGCTTGTGATACTGGACCGCGGTGTAGCACTCCTCCACCATCTCATCCGGAGCGCCACGAATGTTGACGACGCGTAGCACGGGCGCCACCACGTCGCCGATGATCACCGGCTCCACCAGGCCGGGAGCGTACACGTAAAATGTGGAGACGCCGCCCTTCATGTCCGGCTGGAA
>JAEHOM010000602.1:0-10935 GCA_016433075.1 Hoplolaimus columbus | reverse complement strand
GGATTTCTGGATTTTCTGGATTTTTAGTCCAGAATCCAGATCCAGGTCAGAATTTCAAATCCAGAATCAAGAATCCATATCCAGGTTTAGTCAAAATTCCGGGCTCTAAAAAAAACAACTAAAAGTTGAAAGAATCGAATCATCGTTGTTTTAGCCATTGTAAAACGACGGAATTGAATAAAAACTATTTTTCGGGCACTTTGAGCTTGACTATTAAATATGTGAATTAATTAGAAAAATCACTTAGTGAACAAGTTAGTTATTTGGTAATGGCACTTATAAAAAGTGAAGTCATTCTTTTTTTTTGCGTCATTATCCAGTCATCATCTCATCATTTCTTCCTCAGCACAATCGCCACTCTGGATGGAATATAAACGCATAAGTGGTTCTTGCGGCCGGCATAACTGATTAGTGGGAGGTTTTAATGAGAAAATAGAAGGTCAACTATAAAAGCCATAGAAAAAAATTGATTTTTTTTTGCTAATTAATAAAAATTTATTTTTCTAAGAAAACATTTATTTTGTTTGCTATTTAAGAATGTACTCAACCTCAACGCAAAGGCTGGTTTATGCATTTTTTCAGATTTTGTGTTCAAACAAAAACAAACCCTTCCGGAAATGTGTGATAGGTTTGGTCGGCTGCTAGTCTGTTGTGGCCACCAAATTCGGGCGCATCGCTGTTCAAAGCCAGGCGATAACTTCAACATTGGGATGACAATTGAGCTTATACAACAATAGTAACTCACAC
Source organism: Hoplolaimus columbus (assembly GCA_016433075.1). Lineage (NCBI taxonomy): Eukaryota > Metazoa > Nematoda > Chromadorea > Rhabditida > Hoplolaimidae > Hoplolaimus > Hoplolaimus columbus. The sequence goes on along the minus strand of JAEHOM010000602.1, from coordinate 10,188 downwards.
TCCGGGCATCTCCACGCCCACTTTGTAGTCCGAAAAGCTCTTCTCTGGGTGGAAATTCAGCACGAAGAGTAAGCCGGCTCGCTCAAATGCGATCAACTTGTCTTCCTCATGCTTCCATGACACATAAGCCTGATAAAAAGTCCGGATGAAACACTTAACCTGATTTTCATAGGTGATAGGTGTACAAAGCTAATTAAGATTCTGCGATTACTAAAAGTAATTGAGGGATGGGAGGGAGGATAGCAAAGGAGCATGAAAATAAAGCAATCGACGTGTTGACAACTTGACAAAGGAAAAAAAGACGACGCGATTTTCGCTCTTGCCAAAAATTCTAAAGAAAATTTAGCAATTTTTAGCAATTGAAAATTTAGCCCATTTACAAATTATCAAATAAATTCAGTGAATTTTGTGATCGATGAGGAAGGGGATTAAAAACCTCGTTTTGTACACATGTACCGATCTTACGGGTCCATTGCTGAGAAATTCTGATTCAATTTCCAGTTGGTTCATCGCCCGATCCCACTCATTCAGGAACTTGTAGCGCAAGGTGTCGTCCTGAAGGGGAAGCTCGTTAATTAATTAATAAGTCAGTGAGTATATTACCTGTGCAAGGATTTGGTGATTTGGTCTGCTTTACAATGAGGACTGAGGTGGTGATGAGTTCAAGAACTTTTTGTTAAAATAAAAAGACATTATAAAATGATTTCAAAAAATGTTTTATAAATTGTTTTTGGCAATACTCGAAAAATTTCTCTGCAGACCCTCTCATTTCCCACAAATGATAAATCCATCTCCCTATCCCTCCTGCACAGGTGTGTCTGTTTATGATCCCTCTTGAAGCTTGCACTTACATCGGCCAAGTTCCATTGGCGTCGACAGTAATGATAAGACTGGTTGTTGCCTTCGCGTGGGAAGTCCAACCATTCCGGATGTCCAAATTCGTTTCCTTTAAATTGGGCTTTTAAATCGTGACAATTGTGTTGGGATTCGTACCCATGAAATTGAGCCAGGCTTCGCCGCCGAGTCCGTAGGTGACCAGTCGGATCAATTTATGCAACGCAATGCCCCGGTCGATGATCGGTGTCAACGGTGAAATCAATGCGGACATGTACTCGTACATTTCTGCAAACGACGGAACTTATGACATGTCACAAATTCATCCAATAACCCTCTCCCCAAATTAACCATTAAAAAATATCTGAAAAGGGGCAGGGAATGGTGAATGGCATTGAGCCTGCTAATCAATGTATATAGTGTAGCATTAATTTTGAAGATTTTTAAATGCCGCCCATACATCATCCATCCACACATCAGCGACAGCACCATCCATACACAAATTTAGTTATCTCTGAAAATTCCAAATCTAAAATTCGCCTTCTCGTCAACTATGCATTTGATCACTAAAATGGTTTAAAAAGTCTTCGAAAAAAATAATATTCTCAAGGCTAAAGAGATGCTGATTAGAAATCTCAAAATATTTTAGCAAAAATTAATGACAATTTGCACTTTCAGCTAATTACTCTTCCCATTTTATGTCACAGTTACCTTTGTCCATAAGCCAAAAGGCGATGGTCTTGTCGCCAACCAAAGCCTGATCATGCGATTCCGCGTAGGCCACATTCTGTTCTCCGTAGCGCCGGTTTTCCAGCGTGTGCACAATGTCTCCGATGGGCCAGTTCTCATCGCTGACATGCTTCAGCATTTTGATCCAGACATCCGGTCTGTGATATGATAAGCAAAAACTGATCATTTGTCGGACATTCGATTCATTCCGTTTCACTTATATAACCATTCACAAAAATTATCTGCGAATGAAAATTTACATGAAAAAATAAACCGAATTACAGAGACCACATAAATTTTGACAAACATTTTGAACCCATTACAACCAATATTGACTTACATGGCCATAGCCAGTCGATAATCAAATCCTTGGCCACCCTCAGCAACCGGACGACAAAGAGCCAGCATCCCACTCACTTCCTCAGCAATGGTGATCACATCCGGATAGTACGGTAAAACAAAGGTGGTGAGAATTCCTACTACCCCTCCCTACCACACTATTTAACGAAAAAAATTTTGTATATTGAGGACATTTTTTTAGAAATCAACAAATTCTCGCATGAAAAAAAGGAAAAAAATCCTTAAAAGAATGTGGCAAAATTTTCTCAGGTCACGTCACCCTGGTCACCACCATTCATATGGCAAACAAAGTTCGCGAAAAATTATTATAACTATTGTACTTGCGCTTTGTTCGTTGCATCTTACGCATAAAAATTTTTCATTCTTTTTTTGTCCTTTGACTGAAAATTTCCTGGCTATGAAAAAAGCGTACAGTTAGTTGGAATGGGTCTAATTACAGTGTGCAAAACATGGTTGGCCAGCATCAGGTAGACAAGTGATTCCGTGTCTGCATTCAGGCCAAAATAGTCGTCGTAACCGCCTGGTGCATCGCCTGAATTTTCAATGTGTTTTGTCAAAATTATTAAAAGTTAACGTACTAATCAAATGCGAATGGTAAAGCATTGACGAAACGCCGTCGAAACGGAAACCTTAAAAATAAAAGAAGCAATAGCAGAAAATTTGAGATTTGGCCAGTCAGCAGTCACAAGGACTACTGCAAACAGAAGCAAATACCAATTTCCGGCTTTAATTAGAAGCGAATAAGGCTACCAAAACTGATCCTTAAGTTATCTTTTGTCAATTTAAAAACTGGATAAGCGTTCACTCTAATAAGTGCAAAATGTTATAGGTATTTATAAAAATTTTATATTGAAAAAGGACCAAGGCCTACCGTCAAAGCCGTATTCCTCGATCCACCAGCGCAGGTTAGACAACAAAAAGCGAAGTGTTTCGATTCTGCAAAATGCAAAAATGGGTCACTATGCACTCTGTTCTCTGTTACGGAATTGCTCACTGATTGTAATTAAAGAGCCGTGAGTCCCACTGCTGGTGAAAGCCTCGCACGTTGTCGTGAAAGTATCCCGCATTTGTGCCGTCCCATTGATTGAGTCCGTCCTCCACATTTTTCGACGCATGGGAATGAACCGGAAAAGCACAAAATGTGTTTCCTTGAATCCGAATTCTCCATTTCCAACTCTTACCACATCGAGAAGCACTGTTAGTCCCAACTCATGAGCACGGTCAACCAAAAGTTTGAGGTCATCAGGCGGACCAAAACGGCTGAAGTTTTTTTGGATGTAAAAAATTATGGCCATAATAAACAAAAACATAAACGTATGTCAAATAAAAAATTCATTTAAATAATATAGCAAAGCTCTAACATCTACCATTTGATAATTTTTAAAAAAACATTACCCAACTTTGACAATAGAAATGCAATTTAAAAACTCTATTAATAAGCAAAAATTTAACACTGACAAATAAATATAGAACCAATTGGGCAGAAAATGGTCGCTCCCATTTTAAATTTTCGGTTGTTTTTTCCAAAATATTTGCTATATCATGATTTGAAGTTCATTGGTGAGGAGGAGGAGAGGGCTAGTAGTTCATTCCCCAATTCACCATGCTTTGCCTACTGTTCAGCAGATTTATTCAAAAACCAAGTTTGACCATTCTTCGAACCTTGATGCGGCAAAGAAGCTGGTCACTTGGTATCCGAACGATGCGTAATAAGCGTGCTCCATGATGGCCATCAGCTGTATGGCGTTGTATCCTGCAGAAAAATGACAAAAATGGGTCATGTATTTAACAGAGTATTTTTAAAAATTCTCCGGATCAGTGAGTCAACGAACCCAGGAATCCCCGGAATCGCAAGCCCTTACCTTGGCGCTTCACTCGTGGAAGGACATTTTCAGCAAAGTCGCGATAGCTATTGATCTTGCCCTCCTGGCTGGAAATACCCACGTGTGTCTCGTAGATGCGCAACGATCTCGGCCGTCGAGGCTTCCTCGCTTTGAGCGTGTACTTTTGCGGGGGATTGTAAAACTCCTTAAGTTTGGTCAGTGAATGTTTTATTTATTTATTTTTTTGATTGTGACTCTTTCAGAGAAATGCAAATGCATATGATAGAACTGTGCAACAGTTGAACCTATTTTTCTGTTTTACTAACGTCAATTACCAAATTCGATGTTGTTTATTTACTAAATTTGTTTCAGCTTTGGGTTTTGGAAAACATCCATGACCTTCCTTTATGGGAATTGTTGCCCTTTATCTTTACTAATCAAAACCAGTCGATTTAAGAAAGTGGCAAAAGTTTTTTTTTCTATTTTTTGTGTTAAAAATATCGATTTTAGATTTTTGTTATTTAAAAATATTCAGTGAAAAAACAAAATACAGTATATTAAGAACAATGAATATTTATCCGCAATATTTGAAAGTTTGTAAATTGTAGCCCCCCTACCTAGGCTAACAAGAGAATGGGGGCGATTGTGTGAGAAAGTTGGCAAATGGTTTCGGACGAATTTACTTGCCTGGTGGTACACAATGCTGTCCTTGGCACAGGTCACGTAGTTGGCCCACGGTGACAATTTGTATAGCCATTTGCCGTCCCTTTTCAACGCCACTTTGATCACGGAACCGTGCGGGATAACGCACACTTTGGACCCGTCGGGAGAAGAGCTCGCCGGAATAGTGAGTCGCCATCGGCCGAAGCCCGCATTCTCATAGGGGTGGCCACTGGTGTCCCAATTATCTGAACAAATTGTTCGGAAAATGGATTTTAAGCTAATTTTTTTGAAAAATTCGCTGAAAAAAAACCGAAAAATCGGAATAAAAAACTCACTGAAGTCGCCAACCAATGCCATTTCTTCAGCGCCGGGCGCCCATTCCAAGCAGGAAACAGAATTGTCAGCCAACACATGGACACCATAGCGGCAATAACTCTGCGTGAACTCATCGATGCCACCACACTGGAAATGATTTAATAAGAGCCCATATTGATCAGGAAGTGTTGTTCATCGGTCAGAACAGGGAAGGACCCTACCCTTCCAAAAATGGCCAAAATTTTGAGTTTTGGTTTTTGGCAAAAATACCCGAATTTCGATAAAGTGACACACACCTATAAAATGATCTCTATTGTTTTAAGATTTGAAAGAAAATGAATTATTGCTATGAAATTGTCATTTAATTTTACAAGTTAAAAAACCAATGCCCGAATTTTAACCTAAAAACAGGTGTAAATACGAATCCGATCTCAAAATTTACTGACATTCCTCCACGTTTGACGCGAGATCAGGTCATGCCCCAAATTTTATGCTCTAAAAATGTAACTTTTTTTTGCGTAAAATGCTACGTAGAAGTTTAACAATGATGCTGAAAATTTGATAGTGAATATAGTTTAGCAACTTCACAAAAAGGTAGCAAGGACCACTACGGATCCATTGCTTGACCAAAACATTGACCTTGTCCTACTTTAAAACTAACTTTTTGCTCGATGAAATCCAGTTTATGGCGAAATTCGCTGTAGCGACGACAGAGCTCCTTCTCATATGGCTTTAACCATGGGTCCAGCTTCAATAAGTTGTCAAGACATGGAGGTCTTGCAGCCGAATTATTCATATTCACCTCTAAAAATACCCACCTGTGAGCTGTGAGCCAGGCTATAATGTTAATGTTGACAGAGAAATGTGACTTTTGAGCTTTTGACAAATCAGACCCAAACAGGACACCCATCGTATTCTCACATTGATCGATTAAATGATCAAAGACCAAAATATGAAAGGAGCCATCCAACAAACAAACAAAAACAGTTATGTGATGGATCGATTTTCTCCTTCCAATGACACAACGGTGAACATTAATCACTACACTAATAAACGAATTTGTACTTCTGCTGCAATTATATTTAATGAAGAAACAAACGCGGCTTAAGTGTTTGTTTACAAATGCAACACAAAACAAAGCAAAAATGCAGCGGCAGAAAGCTCATCAACTAGAGAAGTGGGCAACTAGAGAGAGAGAGAGAGAGAGAGAGCAAAATGAGTATATATACAATTATAAGTATGGGAGAAGACTCTACTCGGGACTGCTAACCTGAAGACTATGCTAGAGAGGTAAAGTGAAAGATATGCTCACTCGGAATGGGTGAATAGAAAGAGGAAGCAAAAATAGTGCTAAGAAGTACGGAGACATTAATCAGTACACAACAATTAATCAGAGACTATATACACACAGAATACGCAATAAAATGGGCAAAACATACGTGTAAGTGGATTTCGCAAGTGGAGTTGGCCATACCACCAAACAAGCACAAGTTGGCAAATGCAATCAGAAATAGAGCTCGAACATCATCATCATTATCACATCTGTGAGAAGCGCTTTGAGTCCTCCCGATAGTGAGCGGGGATCTGGAACAGCTCGTCGGAGAATGTGTCCTCGGAACACCATTGGAAGTGTTGGAAGCTGATCTTGGCCTGCATGTTTTAATAAAAAAAAATGATCATCAATCGAAGTAAGCTCTTACAAAAATAAAAGCACACCTGAATGGTGGCGAACACTGGAATCTCTATTCGGATCGGAAACCCATCGGGCATTCTTGTGTTACAGAACTCGCGCAACTTGGCCATAGTCGGGTTGACGGGCTCCAACAAATCGAGTATTTGCTTAAAATTTTGAAAAGTTTTGAAATCCAAAAGTAGAAAAACTCACAAGAACAGCATCCAAGTCAAGCGGAAAGTCAGGACTCTGAGAAGTGATGTAGGGTATTAGTTATTAGTGGAAATCTAGAATTATAACAAGGCAAAACAGACCATAGCCACCAAGCCTTTCACCTCCTTTGAATTGACCTTCTCTTCAATCGGTCTGCCCAGATGGCTGAGTTGGTCAGGTACCTTAACTAACAGAATTCTACAGAAAAAACTCAAAATCCATACGCACCCTAAGATATTGTGCCCAATTGAGAGATGACTTCGACGGAGGCGAAAGGCTCTTTCGATAAGGCTAAAAAAGACAGTGAAAGTTCGCTTGCTTGCCTGCTGCTGATTAGAACTCACCTTCCCCTTTCCTTCGCTAACCGAATCTGTTGAAACTGAATCCGTTGAGTCTGTGGCAGGCAGCTTTCCCGTGGAAAAGATCTTTTGCATGTCTTTGTTCCGCTTCAAGTCCTCCTTGGAAAGATGTTCACGCCTGAAATGACCTTTTTAAACAGGCCACGAACAGATTCAAACCAATACCGTTTCTTTGTCACCAAATGCATTCCTTTGATGTGGAACAGGTTAGCCTTGTACGATCCAATTTGGTCAGTTTTGTTGTAATTGAGGAAGTTCTTCGCATGCACAAACTGGATTGACCGAGTGCTGATGTGAGTGGCGATGATGTCTGAGCTCATCAACAAGTCCAACTCGTCTTGCAGGTGTCGATTCTTGTCTCTTAACACTTGGTAGACCTGAAAATAATGTGTGGACGATTGGTTAAAATCAGATTGTGATATTGAACCATAACTTCGAGCCAAAAAAAGATATTAGGTCATCTTTCGAACAAGCTCGTAGCTCGTACACAGAAACATTCAGAGAGGAACAGCGACTTTTTTCTGTTCATCACCATTTTAGACAAAATGGCTGAGTTTTGTTAAAAAAATGAAAAAAAATCGAGACAAGGGCCTGATTCTACAGATCAGTCGGAGGTTCAATCCTTCTATGAAATGGTAAATGAAAATCAGACCTCTTTTTGATTGTCCATCAGTACCGCTTGCCTGTCCTTGGGGGCCGTTAGATCCAAAAGCATTGTCACATCGCCCCTCACCCTATCAATGCCAAGTTTACAAATTAAATTTACAAAAAATCCAATCAAAACTACTAACCAGCTAGGCATGTTACCCTTGTCATTGAAGTCGATGAGTGTGAAGTCAACCCTCACCCTGGCGCCGTGCTTGTATATTTTAAACACGTCGGAGGGCATTATGCGCGAGAGAAGCGCTGAAATTAAGAAAGGAAATCTTTCGATAAATTGACAAAAAGTGCTTACGGATCCAAGTGCAAAATTCCTGAAAATAAGCTTTCTTCAAAATAAAATTAAAAAAAGAGCAAACCAATTACCCATTTGGATTCCATGTAGAAGTCATCCACTTCCGCCAAGTGCTCGCGGAGCCGCGGCAAACGAGTGGCCAGATTCTGATGGGATTGCTTCTTGTGCGCAACCAGTAACAGCTCAACTTAAAATGCTTTTTCTTCTTTATTATGAGCTCGGATTTTATTAGAGGTTTCCTCTATTTTTTTTTTTTTTGCGTATAGTGAGTGAGTGCCGAGATGCAAGATAGTCACATACACATTATATCAAGATATTAACGGAGATTTAGGAACAGAGGTAAAAACCTCTAATAATTTTTGTTATAAATTTTTGCCTATAACTTATATTTTGGCCTCCATTTGGGTTTTGCCTTTATTTTGGTAAAAAAGCAGTTATTTTGCTTAAATTTCCTTTGGCGACGCTAATCAGTGTCGTCGGACCTCATTATTTATATTTCAGATTATTTTTTATGTATAACCCGTATTCACTTACTGATATGACGATTCCCGAAACTGATCGCTTCGTGTAAACCTTTATTTTGGTAGAAAAGGTAAAAAAGTTGTTGCTAAAAAATTACTCTTCCAGCCCGAATTGTTCTTTATGCTCATATCCGCGCCATGAGCCAACAACAGTTTGACAATCTCTTCAAAAACCAATTATGTAATTTCGTTGGTCAAAGATAAATTTAAAAACCTTTGTGGCCAAGCATGCAAGCAAGATGCAGAGGCCTGAAAAATGACATCATCAAGATTATCAACTATTAACCCCGAGCATACGTGTTCCCGTGGGTGTCTCTGCCGTCGGTGTTAGTATCTGAAAATTCGAGTTTATTTTATCCGCCCGTCTTGCCTCCGCTTCTGCTGACCTGGATTTCGGAGTAATCGCGCAGCTTGTTTAACGTCATTGTGGAAGGCAGCATTGTGCAGTGGGAAGTAGTCGTCAAGCCATGAACCATCGGCGGAGTCAGCACCATTCTGCTGATATGTCACAGACATTTTGTGCTAGAAAGGGATATGAAATAAATTTGTAAGAAAAGAAAGCATTGTAACAAACAATTAAAAACGACGACCCCTCATAATGCCCCTCCCTCAAAATGCCCCGCTGTTGTTACCCCACAAAATGTCCCCTTTTTCAAAAAATACATAGTCGTTTTCTCCGTTATTTTGGGAGGACAGTGTAGAACCGGCCAACCCGCGGATTATTAATAACTGGGGGGCATTTTTGAGCAAAGAATTTTTGGGCTGCGCCCCCAGGAAAAAAGCAAAAAAGGGGGCATTTTGAGGGGTGGGCATTATATGAGGCGCCCCCATTAAAAACATTCAGCCCTATATTACTCAATCGCCCACCGGTGATCAAAAACACCTATGTGGAGTGTGGACGGTTACCCCAGACCGGGCAACCAGCGGAAATGTTAATGCACGTACGTGTTTTTTGACGCGTACGCATCCATTTTTAAAATGCAGGCCACAAGAATTTAGCAATATATTTTTCCACTATTTATTGAAACGAATGCACGCAGAACTTTAGGATATGTACATATAATTTATGTTTATGTTTATGTCTACGTTGTCTACGTGTGTCTACGTTGTTTATGTCTGTTTATGTAACTGCATGCCAGAGAAGAAAAAATTATATATTTCAGCTCTTGCTCTTGTAATACATTCTTTTCAATAAATAAATACTGACACCAATAACACTTTTTCTCTTAAGATTGCTAAATTTTATTGGCGTATATTACATTAAAATCTCCGTTGGTTGCCTAGTCTGGAGTCTGGGGTAGCCGTCCGACCCCTATAATATATAGTACTAGATCGTCTCAAGCAGCTCGACGAGGAATAATCGAATGACATCAAATTTATGGGGAATTGAACCTCAAAAAAACCACTTATTCGTTACCAAATTGAATTTACAATTTGGTTACTTCCTGGAAAAGATTGACGGATAAAAAATGGAAAATATCCTTATGCCCTAGGCTATGTTACACATAGTCTGTCTATGTATGTATGTATGTATGTAAAATAGGGGTCTGAAGAACATAAAAATAAAAATGGGATACTGTACTTGAATATTTACTACAACGATAGGTTTATCGCGTTATCGCATCGCACCCAGCGGAATAGAGATAGAGAGATGCAGTGTCATACAATAACCAGCGGATAAGATTGATTTCAAAAATGAATACAATTACGCGAAAATACAATCGCTTCAATAATTATTCAAATA
>JAEHOM010000601.1:0-10951 GCA_016433075.1 Hoplolaimus columbus | reverse complement strand
AAATAGGACTCTAGAGGCCTCCTGACCCCTCCCCCTTGTGAAGGTATGGTGTCATACATTAGGAAAGATCATATTGAGCAGGAACTCTGGCAATTATTTAAAAAGTAAATGATGAATGATGATGAACATGATGAACAAAAAATGATAAAATGATGAACATATTGTTGGTAAAAAAAACTAATTTCAGATATTAGCCAGTGAACTTGTTCGAGTACGAAATATAAATGCCGAAACAGCAAGTCAACAACTGTTGGCTGTCAGTCCATTTGAGCTGAAGTGCATGATTCTTTCATTGCTGAGTGGACGTTTGCTCGAGGAAACAACAATGGATTCGGACAGTTATTTCGGGATTAAAGAGCTTCGTACAGGCATTGGAAGTTTTCGCAAACAAATTGAAGAGAGAAAGGTGCATGTTAAAGTCAGGTCCGTAGCCAGGAAAAAATTTCAGTGGGGAGCTGTGGAATCAAAAAAATTTCGCTGCGCCTTTGGCGCGACGACCTTTTTTTGCTCGCCAATCATCTTTTTGTGGTTGTGGCCAAATTGCTGTTTTTTTCACATTTTAGGCAAAAACTGGCTGTTTTTTTGCTCAAAAACATGTTTTTTAAAGCTCTTGAGCAAAATAGACTCAAAAAAAAATAAGTAGTTTTTGGACAAAAATGAGTTTTTCTCCTTTTGATGGCCAGTGGTGCCGATAGGCGCCGCCGGGGAAAATTTTGAATTTTAGCAGATTTTCGACAAAATTTTTCAATCTTTTCCCTGTTGCCGAAAAAAAATTTTCGTCTCGGGGGGCGGGCTAATGGGAATTACTGAGGTGCCAAATTGTCGAGCGTAGACAACGTGATTTTTTCCTCCGAAGCAGGGGCGTAACCAGAAAAAATTGTCGGGAGGGGAATTTGAAAAATTTTTCGTTTGGGGGGAGGAATCCGAAAATTTTTCGCTTTTTATTGCATTTTTACTGATAAATTTTTCGAAATTTTAACTTTTTCATGGTTGAGGGGAATTCCCCCCTTTTCTACACCTGGTTACGCCCTTGCTCCGAAGTAAACTTTGAAACGAAAAGAAATATAATGCCGGTAAAAACAATTAAAAAGGGCCGCCTTATATGCGCGCTGGCTGGGGTGGGTGCGTGGGCGTGGCTTTCCCTTTTCTTCCTTTTGCTTTTCGTGGAAGTGCGAGCGCGCAGAGATTTGAGATTTGTATTCTCCTTTCCCGCCAGCCAGCTCTTCATGTTTGCATGGGATGGGCGTGGCTTGCTTTTTTTCTCCCATTCGCTGCAGACAAACTTACACTGTCTGCTGCTGCACCTCTTTCTTTTGTCCGTCTGCTGTTATACTAGGGCTTCACATTCGCTACAAAGTCTACTTCGTTAATGATTGTCAACGCTCGACAATTTGGCACCTCAGTATCCCTCTTCCCTCCTGGCTACGGTCTTTGTTGAGGTTGAAGCTAAAAATATTTTGAAAATTTTGACTATCTTACACATTCATTTCAATGACTTTTACTAGTGCTGTAAAAATCGGAATTTTGGCTCCGGCTCCGACTTCTCAAGATTTTCGCCCCTCAAAATTTTTGGCCGGCGGTGCCGATAGGCGCCGCCGAGAAAATTTTTTGGATGTTTAAACCGATTTTGTTAAGAAAATTGACCAAATTCTATGTCTGTTTTAATAAGTATAAAGTAATAATAGATTTTATAGTAATAATAAATCTATTATTACTATAAAATCTATTATTACATACTTTACTTATTTTTTACTTATTTTATACTTATTTTATAGAAATATTATTTCTATAAAAATATTCATGGAGGTTAAAATAGAGGCCATCAAATTATAGATTTTTTTCCTCACACAACAGTCAAATATTTTGTTTTTGGAAGATGGATTATTCGCCTTCGACTTCCCGGATGCGCCCATATATGAGGAATGCCAATTTTTTCCCCTTTAATATAAAATATTTTCGCTTGGGAGTAAGGAGAAACTCCCTTTTTCTATCTCGATTTTTCTTGTTTTATTTTTTTAATGATTTATTTAATTTGAGATCTTGCTGATGAGGCTTCTAGTAATAATAGGACAAATAATATGTTTGAGACTAAAAATCTCAAGCTCTTTGTAATAATTGAAACTTTTTTAAATTTAGTCAATGCGTGAACGATCAAAGTCAGTGGTGCTGGAACGATTGGGAAACAATAATGATATTGATATGAAGCCGCTTTCCAAATTGACTATTTCTTCGAAGAAGTGTAATTCAACTATAACATCGCCACTATTAGTAAACGTGACAGATGATAGTCAATCTGACAGTGAAGAATTGGTTGGCGATGAATTCCAGTTTGGAATTTGGCTTCGTCACAGACGCATTGATGGAGCTTTGAACCGGGTGCCACCTAATTTTTATGCGGTAAATTAGTCAGTTCTTGTTACCATTTATGAACATTTTTTAGAATTTGTGGTGCACTGTACGAATGTTTCCCCATGGAATTTCAATTGATGGAATAGTCCTTGGCTATGGGTTGACGCAAGAGATGACTAGGAAGGAAATCAAGTTCGCGTTAGAGGTCGAGCAAGTCCTGAATCAGGTAGGCCTCATTGTTAGTTTATTTAACAACAAATAACAAATTTAAGATCGCGGAGCCCGAATATCGTGAATTGATTGTTGAAGTTTTAACTTTAATGAGCAATCTGAAGAAAATGATAATGGTGGAACCTAGAATTCCAACTGACCGAGCTTTCGAAGTTGAGTATATCGTCCAACACGCAAACCGAATTTTTGTGGAGCATAATGTATGGGATGTAGACAATCAGTATCGAGAAATGACAAATTTTAGATGGAAATGGAGACAATTGTGCTCGAATGTTGCGGAAGTGGTCAAACTTGTGACAGCGCAAGAGGAATTTGCAAACACTTTTATGATTCTGCACCGGCGGGTGAATTTGGAACTGCTCACTACATCATACGTGCCTTGATGGATATTTTTGCCCCTTCTTGTTAGTAAACACTAGTCATACACTTTGTTCAAGTCTCATTAGGAAGAAAGAGAGGGCTCTCCATACATTGGCAGCCCCCTCCTCAAAATCCGAATAATTCTGCGCGACCTCTACCCCCCGTGACCCCTTCCCCACTCCCGTGCGCTAGCCCTAACCCTACTTACTGGGACAGAATTTCGGTTTTTATTGCATTTACTGCAAAATTTTCGGCTCGTTTGCACGACCCTCGCTATTTTTGCTGCGCGATGCCGGACCTCTCCCCTCCCTCAATTGGGTGGGAGGGGGGTGCCCACGTGTGACTCCATATACATTTACATTCATTCTTGAATATACAAAGACTTTTTTGGCTCATGGCAGAGAATCTTATTAGTATGGAAGCTTCTCTTTCAGGAAATTTTTAAATCATTTTCTCGAGAACAATCGGATTTTCCAAATCTGCTTGATAAAGATGAAGTGGATACAATTCACGCGCTTTTTTTTTATTTCGTCGCTTCCATTTCGGAATGTCTGTTTTTCTTTGTTATTATGTGGTGCTAGAATTTTTGGAAAGTCAATTTGTTTTTATGACACTACAACGACGATTATTTACCACGTTTACGATGAAGTTTCTTGGGTTAGTTTTCATCTTTTTATCTCATTTTCATTATATCCCGTTTTCACTCGTTAAGACAGAAAGAAGCAACTGAGATAGATCAGGAACTGTTTTCACAATACGCCTTTAGTGTCGACCAGTTGATGGAGCTGGCGGGTCTGAGTTGTGCCCAAGCAATTTGTTCCGTTTACCATCCTGGTTAGATTCCTCCGGTGGCTTGCTTATGTCCATTAAACGATCTCTATAGATAAGGTTCTAATTTTGTCTGGGCCTGGAAACAATGGTGGCGACGGGCTTGTGTGTGCACGACATTTGAAACACTTCGTAACGTGTTAATAATTATTTAAAGCATGGATAGAACATAGAACATTTAAAGCATAGAACTGCGATAATTTTGTCTTGTGATATAATAAAATTAGAATCGTGAGAAATTTGGCCAATAATTGGTGTTAGGTCGAAATGCCTACAGTGATTTTATGGGTCAAAATGTCTGCAACCTAAAATGCCTACAACGACTTTTAAGCCAAATTGCCTACAGTGATTACAGTTTTGTTCTTTTGTACACATTGACTTTTTTAGATATTCCTATGTTTATGGTCAATTCTTACCTACTGCAAGCATTTTTATGCATAGGTAGAGATACTTATTGCTCTATAAATGATGAAAATGTGAAAAATTTAAAAATTTTCATTGTTTACATATGAAATAGGCCCTGGTTAATCCCTTCTCAGCCTAACGTACTCTGGAATTTGTTTTGCCATCATGAGTTGACTTTTTTTCCTTGACAAGAAAAAAACGAAAAAAAGGGCAGAAAGCCAAAGTGAATGATTTCAAATTCTTTGGAACAAACCGAAACAATAAGTGCTTACATCATCACATAACTTGTTGGTTAAAAATTTAATCGATTGTGATTTTATTTGATTAATCTACTCATATAGTATGGTCTATTATTCCTTGGGATAGTTGATAAAGATTTGAGTTAGATTGGCATTATATTTCATTATATTTGATATTGACATTCTATTTAATTTTTGCCAAGGACATCTCAGGAAACATCTAACTCATGACCGCACAATAAATACCAGAGTATCTTACTACAGAGGATTTCGAGGATTCTGCAAGGAAAAACGTACGAGTCAGGGGTGGGATGATCGGCGAGCGAGGCGTTAACGTACGGGGAGGGTGATAGAACTTTTGGTTGGTATAAAAGCTAAAAAAATGAAGAACGAGCTTAATTATATGAACGATTTTACAGGGATTTGAACCATCCATCCTATGCCCAAAGCCTTCAACGAATGATCTGATGCAAAGATTAAATGTTAATTAATTGGCTTATTTTTATTTTTTCTCAATACCTTCAATGAGTAAATGCATATTTAGCGGCAAACACTACAACTGGACATCCCAAATTTGGATGCCTTTCCTGGGTCCAATTCGCTCGCATCCTTCAAACTTGTCGTTGATGCGCTCTTTGGGTTCAGCTTCCGGCCGCCCGTTCGTGAACCTTTTACTACAATTCTGCAACAACTTGTTAGAGCTCAGTCACAAATTCCTGTTGTATCGATTGATATTCCGTCGGGTATTTCATTTTGGTTTAAATTTATTAAGCGGATTTCTTGTGGATGGTTTACAGGATGGGACGTGGAAAAGGGACCACCTTCTGCTGATGAATGCAGTGATGTGCCTACTCTAGCTCCTGAGGCGCTTATTTCGTTAACAGCCCCTAAAAAATGTGCGCATTATTTCAAGGGAAAATACCACTTCCTCGGAGGACGTTTTGTCCCCTTTGCGTAAGTTTTCATTGTAGTTATATAATAACTAACGCAAGAAATATGTCTTTTTTAGATTAGCGCAGAAATATAGGCTTGATTTGCCAAAGATTGAAGGCTCTGCCCAGTTTTTGAGGCTTTGAGGTGAGGGAAGACATTTCTTCAGTCGTGTTCCATCGGCCGATCGGAAACGGCAATGTTGATAATCACCCAATTAATTGTTCTCCTTTTGTGGTTTGTGGATGACTGGCTCCTTTTTCTAGCCATTTTTCTGCGAATGAAATAATGAATGAATGAAGAGTGAAGAAGGAGGAAGAAAGCCAAACAAAACCCATTTGCTACTTCAGCCAGCAGTATCGATTTATTTATGCTGGCGAGTGAATGGTGAGGGGGTGCGGTGGCTGTTTTAGGGATGGGTGGGTGCAGTCGACTTCTGATGCTGGTGTGACTCTTCTTTCCCTCTTCCTTCTCTTTTGCGGATAACCCAACACTTGTTCTTTACTACCATCATCCTTTTATCTATTATTATCCATTTCAACATTTATATATCACGTAAAGCATACAAGGCATTGGAGGCGTGTCATTTAGTTGGGAATTTGCGCGGTTCCAACTAATTTTTCGCTTTTTACTGCATTTCTGTTGCTAAATTTTTCGTACCCCTTATCTGACCCTTTGCGCTTGCGGTCAGTGGGGAGTCTAGCCTCCTTGCCCATGTTTGATATCAGGATACTCATAGAAGATGCGCCTTATCAAGAAAACCGTCTTAAAACCGATATGTTTAGCAACAACCGCATTTTTAACTATTTAAACTGATGGCGACGGAGATAGTACAGCATCAACTTCATAACCCTCATTTTTGCAACTTTGATGCCCTTCTTCAACAATTGAATGTGATAACGAAAGAAACACTGGAGCCTTCGGATGCGGTGCAAGCGATGTGGAGTTTAAAACTCTTGACTTTTATGAAATATATTTCAACTTCAGGAAGAACAAACTGAAACAACATCCCCTCAAGGCATCTCTGTTCGCAGTGCTATGTGAGATTAAGGATAAAACATGTAAGCAATTATTAGTTGAGTCAGCCACCTTAATGATCTTGGACTTTAAGCTCCCTCTATGCGAAGTTTTCCGGAGGAGCAATCTGATGATAGCAAAGGTGGGGGGGGGCGATGGAGTGGATTGTCCATTCTACTTGCAAGAAAATGCATTTAGATCCGCAATTAGTTCGTCTTGACAACATGCTCCAGGCGGAAAAAGTCGCCGGACCAGACCCAGTTGATATTCCGGAAGCCGCAGGCGACCAAGCTGACTATAAACAAAAACTGCTTCAAATTCGTCAGACATACAATGATGAATTGCGTAAATATGAGGAGGTAGGTCATTTGCGTATGCATTGTTTCAATTAATTTTGTTTTTAAACCGAAAAGGCATGCCAAGAGTTCACTCAGCATGTGGTGTCGCTGTTACGAGACATGGCGACTGTAAGGCCCATTAATGGGGATGAAGTGAGTATTCCAGAGAAGGGTTAATTTATTTTTGACGATTCTTTCATTAAGATGCACAGAATGGTCGGGATCATACAGAAAAAGTTCTCGACCATCCAGATCCAGCTTAAGCAGTCGACGTGCGAGAATGTGATGGTGCTCCGTTCTCGCTTCCTTGATGCTCGGTAATTATATGCCACCTACCTTTCACGTCCTTTATCTTGGCCATTTTTAGACGAAAGCGCCGAAATTTCAGCAAGCAGGCAACGGAAGTGTTGAACGAATATTTTTATGCGCACATAAAGAACCCGTATCCGAGCGAGGAAGTGAAGGAAGAACTGGCGCGGAAGTGCCAAATTACTGTGTCGCAAGTGTCAAACTGGTTCGGCAATAAGCGCATTCGTTACAAAAAGAACATTGCCAAAGCAAAAGAGGAAGCGGACATGTACTCACAAAAGCGAGCGCAGCGTGAGTTGTTTGACTAAAGGCATTTTTCCTACATATTTGAATTTATTTAAATATAAATTTTTTGAGCATCCCCATATGGTGTCTTGACTAGTGCATCAGCTGGAGCGGTTGCTGTAGCGGCGGCCAGTTCAATGTTGAATCCCTATGCAACTATGTTACAGACTGGACAAGCCGATCTCCAGCATCAAGTCATTGCGAGCGGTTTTGATTTGGCCGCATCAGGATACAACCCGCAACTGGTAAGTAGATGGAACAGAAATATATGGCCAAGGTTTCGATAAATGGAACAGCAGCGGCGGTTTTAGGGGGCTGGTTTTAGGGGTTGGTGTCCTCACCCGATGGGCGGCAAAAATTCGAAGGACGGGAGAAAGATAAAAAATTCGATAAAAATCGACAAATAATTTCTTGGAAAAAAAACACAAAAATCGCGACAGCGCATATCGGCGTCGCCGGCACCCATCCTTTAATAATCGAAAAAATTGGCAAAAATAGCCATTTTTGGATTCTAGAAAAATGATTGTAAAATTTTACGGTGAACGTTTTTATTCTTTAACTATTGGTGTGGAAATTTACATTATGGAAATTTGAAGGAAAAGTTTTCGACTTTGTTGTGAGGAGGGAGGAGCGGGGGAGGGGAAAGGAATTGATCAAGTCGCTTTCTTCCCCTTGGCATGTCTTTATGATAGAAAGGATTTGTGGTTTGTTTAAGCTTCAAATGGGCTACATGGCTCCTCAGCAGTCCTCAACTTCATCTCCGCGATCCTAACTCTCGGATATTATTCCCGTATATCCTCTGTGGACGAGCCTCCGTATTTTTATGAGAAAGGACTGTTTGATATGATGGTGAATAGAAGCAATAATCCCATTTTTTCAAACGCTTATGTGCTAAACCGATTGGTCGGTTTTTATTGTGAAAGTAACTGCCAATTGTACCCGCATGCTTTTCCTTCAAGTCTCCGCCATATGTATCATATATACATAATTCTGCATGGCTATGTGTGTATGGCTTATGTATGGTTATGCCATTTAAAATTAATTTCTGCCTGACATAAAGCTGAATATTTACTGTCCCATTTTGTTCTCATTAGAGAATTTAATCGACTAATTTATCGAGGTTCTCAAAGGATTTTTAGGGCAAATTTTACTTATGCCTTTAATTTTTAGTTTAAAAGTTGCGATGGGTGGCAATGAAAGCATGCCCGCATATCTCCAGAAGAAAGTGAATGAGCAGCAGATAAGGAAGGAAGTGGGTGAGAGCTGCTGTATTGCATTTTTATGTACTTATACTTACCATTGGTCGGTTAAGGTAAATGAGTGTCCTGTGGTTATATACACGAACACGCGTTGCGGTTATTGCAAACTTGCCAAGGAGCTTCTTGGAAAGGAGGGAATACAATATCGGGAACATGATTTGGAGGTCAAACAGCGTGAGGACCCGGAATCGGCGCAGGTAAAGTGTATTGAAATAAGTAATAGCATATAGATTTGAACAATCTTGGGCCATTATAGAGCTTATTAGCCACAAACTTGGATTTAATTAACGTAAAAACGCCCATATCCCTTGTGTTGAACACAGCTCTCTTTTACACAAACAAATTTCTGCCGCATACATACTATCAAATTTTTCTAACTTGTAAGATGCGATGGTACAAAATTGAAGAAAATTACTAATACATCATCCTACAATGCCACAACCATGGGAAGTCGTTTGACATCAATTTTGCAGGGGATTGCACCAGTATTTAACTAAATTGACTAATTGTAAACCTTAACTTTCCTGGAAACCCAAGCCCTTATTTCAAATTTTCAACCTATAGAGAATCACTTTTCTGGCATATGTATATATATATATATTGGCTCGCTGCACAATTATTAAGCAACTTTTATTTTCCAAAGTTTTTTTTTTGAAGAAAATTGTTGCCATTGTGTAGCCCAGGAAGTCCTCTTTTAAATACTGCTTTCCTTTTTGTCACTACAGTCACTTTTTAAAAAGTTGCATGCGATTTCGTCAACAAGGGTCAATTTTCGTTTACACAGGCATGGCTGAAAAACCATTTTGGACCAATCAAATCACCCTTGGTTGGTTTGAAAACACAAGCTACGGCTCGAGCTGAGCACGAATATGCAATTATTTTTCGGATCCGCCTTGATTTTAAAGGAGTTTTAAAACAAGCGAAAATGGGCGAAAAAACAGTAATGATGGGAAAAAATTTTATCCCATGGGGGGTCCTGCGCATGTGGAGCCGTCTAATAGATCTTGAGATGCTCTATCGATTGATAAATCATTGCGGGCTAAACCATTAACAATTCGCGAAGTTGTGCCTATAATATAAAAGGTGTGCACACACACCCACCCCTCCCTCTCAAAATCCGGGGCAAACAGGTTTTGATTGATTTTTTACAATGTTATTCCTCCTTTGGACATTTTTCATTTTTTAAATAACGCCCATTCGTGCACTTTTTAAATAACAACAGCACCTTATGAAGTCGAGTCAAAAATGAATCGATAAGCGAGGATAACTCTTTTGTCCAATAACTTTCAGTTTTCAAAAGTTAACAATTGTTAGGTACTGAACTTTTTTTAGAGCTACGTGAATGGATTGGTCTATATAACGAAGCACCGTTTGGTGCCCCAAATCTTCATATGCGGAAAATTTGTTGGAGGTACCTTTAGACTCCCATTGTTTCCATTCCATGATGCTTCATAAATATTTTACACAGGTTACACTGAATTAGCGAAACTGCACGAGGCGAATTTACTCAATGACGAAATTTCAAGGTGTTCGGAATGATATGCTGAATAGAAGGCAGAAAATTGTCGAAAAATATAATGTTACCAAACAGCTTGATGTGATCAGGCTTATTCCGAATTAACCATGTTTTTACTACCTCATTATTACATGACAGAAACGATTTTAAATCGACTTTTACGCTTCGGCTTCATAGCATCCATTGTTCGTGTCCAGTCCTTTTTTCTAGCTGGCTTATTAAACTCCCATTGTTTCAATTCCATGGTGCACGAGGCGAATTTACTCAATACTGGGACAGAAAACTGTTTGACGAAGAACCATTGTGTCTTCTTCACCACTCTTGAAGAGAGAAAGGGGAAGCGGACGTAAAGAGGAACAGCAAACGGGTGTATTAAGTCATGACGGAAACGTTTGCGGAAGACGGCGGACGCGGATGTCGAGTAAGAGTTGGCGGAGCGAGTATGACATTTGCCATTTAGCCATAGTGTTAACCAATTCTCTTTTTAGCCAACAAGGCGTCTTCTGCATAATATTGTAAAAGTTGTCACAGGATCTATATTATCAGCAGCGCCGGGGAATTCGGGATTTTCGGCTCTGACTCCGGCTCCGAACCTTCGAAATTTTCGGCTACGACTCCGGGCTCCGAGCCTCAAAATTTTTCGGCTCCGGAGCTGTAAAAATTTCGCTCCGGATCCGGAGCCCTAAAAATTTCGTCAATGGAGCCTGAAAATATTGCCAATGGAGGATGGACGCCTGAAAATTTATGAAAAATTCTGAAACTGAAAATTTAATTTCTCTTTTTTACTGAATAAATAGCAAACAATCTTACAAAACTTATTTTTGGAATTAGAAGCCTTAATGGTAACAGCCATCAAAAATTATTCAAATTATAGGTACCTATATT
>JAEHOM010000600.1:0-10952 GCA_016433075.1 Hoplolaimus columbus | reverse complement strand
AAAGTTGCTCTGGCAAAAATGTAGAGGAGCTCGAGATACAATATTATTGTATAGCATGTTGGGGATGTATGTAAGGTCTTAAAAGAGTTAGAGGCCAAAGACACTTTTTGCACCATCTATACTTAATTGAAACATACGTGGTTGGTAAATTGGAATTGGTAAATAATGGAAGGGATGGACAAAATGTCTATTTTCAATGACAAAATGATAATCGTAATCATAAGTGGTGCGTGAAAACAAGAAAAAAAAAGGAATTATTTAGCAAGTGCACAGACAAGCGAAGCGGATGTTTTGTTGTGTGTTTAGCCGCTAAACTTTAGCGTGGTGTTGGTTGTTTGTGCGAGTGTGTCGGGTTTGTGGAATGGACCCAATGAATGACGACTATAAGTACTACTGGCCGATACCGGCGGCTGATTTGATTAGAACAGTTTGACTTTTGAGCGGGAATGCGGACGGGAATGCGGAAGAAAATTGAAGAGAGCGAAGCTGCGAAGGCAGCAGGGAGCTTGGAAAACTTAATAGAAAATTGTGGGAAAGGGAAGTGGTGAAAGCACTCGTAATCGTATTTATTGTTCTTGTAAGATCTTAATTTTTTAATTACATATTGTAATTTACGCAAAGGCTGCTAATATTAATTTCACTCAGGATTGCCGTTGTAATGTTCTTCCTTCCCCACTCATCATTCTCTTCCTACCAAAATAATGAACTTCCTCCAATTGTCGAAATTTTTGCCATAAGTGTACATAAAAGTTAGGATTTTTATCTCTGCAAACCAAATCATGGGCATGCACGACGCGGGTCCCCCCGCGGACCGGCCTGGTGTCGGGGTCGGCCCGTGCCCAGCCCTGGCTGCTAATATTAGTTTATAATGTACAATTTTTAGTTATATTATTATAACATTATAATGAGTTTGATTTGAGGTTTGAGCCAATGAGTGAGTGAGAGCGAAAGGATGAGTTGCTTATTCTCATTCGCGACCTTTGGATCCATTCACTCATCATCTGGTGGTGCCGTTTCTTATCAGTATGATGAGTGGGAAAGGACGGACAACAAAGTGCATTTGGCGATGAAACCGAGGGTGGGGGAGGGGGGGGGCGGTAGTGAGATTGCAAGTTGGGAGTGGGGACTACCTATTAAAAATGAATGAATGAACGAATGAATGAATGAATGAATGAATGAACGAATATGCTTGTCTTCCTTTCTTTCCCATTCCATTTTTTATTCGTGTCCTTAACTCCTCCTTTCTCTATCCTCCACCCCCCTTTTCATTTGTTCCCTTCCATTTAATTGATTTGAACCAACTTTGAATTAGGCAGTTAGGAACAGCCGCTGGCCAAAATTTCAATAATATTTCATATACCTATATATAATATAGGCATCTCAGCTCCGGAACTCCGAGACGGAACATGACTGCTCAAAACTCATACTTACATTCATTCATACTTAGGTACTTACATGTACATTCATTAGTTCATTACATCACTCATTATCATACATAGGTATTACAAATTACACATTAAAACTTGACAGGAAAATATGGAAAACACAAAACAGACGGACGAACGGCAAGGATGGGTGGACGGAGTACGCATATAGCCAGCCCCTCGGTTGGGCACTGATGGGTGTTTGGGTGTTCGTGATTCGTGTGATCACGGCTTCGCCGTTGTGAAGGAAAAGTAAAAAAAATGTGTGACTTGATTTTTTTTCTCTAACCAGTTTTCGCTTCGATAAAAAAATTTAAATTCAAATATGGTAAAGGACCTTCCCTTGTGGAGAGTACCCTTCGGGAGGGTCTGGACAAAAAAAATATACCTAAATATATCCGGCTGAAATTTTGCAGTATTAAAGTAGACTGTCTGGAATTCTGTTTCCTGCCCCTAACTCAGTTGGCTCGGGTTGGCTTTTCGAGAAAAGGCCATTGCAATGTTAATGAAAGTTTCAGGTTTTCAGGAGGTCAGAACAAGCTCAGGCGAGGTCGCAGTGCATCGGAATCAAAAGAAAACGCCTAGAACACAAACAGGAGAATGTGGGTAAGTCTTTGGCATCTTCTGGAAATTGATTTAAACCGGTCCTAAAATCCGTTTATTGTCAAAGAGGCTGTTTTTTCGGATGTTTATAGGGAGCAATCGGGCGAGATTAGAAAAACTGGGGCAGATATGGATGGAATGGATTCTGGGGATGATGTTTATGTATTCAGGCATTAGTTGCTGACGTTGTTGGTGCTGAACATCCTAAGCTTGATGGATTTTTCATTTACAGGTGTGCGCTGGATGTTCTACCTGAGGCTAAAAAAGCTGACGATGTCTTGGAAAAACCAGCTTCTTCGATGTCAGCCACAATTTTCGAACCTTCTCTGTTCGATCAGCATATTTGTTTTTCACATTTTCTTTATTTTTTCATCAAACTCCTTTTTTTTTTCCTTTCATTTCCTATTTATATTTTGTAAGTCGACATTTAAGGAATTGGGTTGAAAAGTGATTAAAAATTTGGGGAATTTTTTTCAGGTGTAATGCTGTTGAGTATCAAATGGGAACACGCGATGGAGTGTTGTGATGCTCGTCTGCAGATGCTGGACATACAATGGTATGTTTGAACTTGGCGTAACTTTTTCACAGCTTTTGTTTGTAATTTTTGGCATTCTGTTTTCACGCTTTTTTTGTATAATGTCGAAGCCGTGTGATTGAGTGTGCAAGTGGTGGAACTGTGATGAATCTTATCAGTTGGCTGTCCCCCCCCCTTCCCGTCCTCCACTCCAATCACCCTCCACCACTCTTGCTCTCTTCCCCTCTCCCCAATTTGAGTTGACTTGCCATTTCTCTTTTTGCATAAGTAGTTCTCGCTTCTGTCCCTCTCCCTCTCTTTCTCTTCAATGTTCCTCCTGTTTCTTCCGCTCCTCCTCCTCTCTGTCGTCTTCTCAGCCGCTGCTGCTGCTGTTGTTGAAGTACGTCCTCCGCGGCTGTTCCGCGTGGACTTGGACCTGCCCCCGCGCCAAAGATGGGTGCCCGTGTTGGATGCCTTCCGAGAGAGTGACGTCATCCCCCGCATTGCCCACACCGTCAGGTCCTTTTCCTCCCCTCACAATTGCGCTCTTCATGATCTCCGCTATGTATCAGCAGATCTTATCTGCCTCACCCTGTCCGCTCACCGCTTTTCTGGCTGTTCACCAAGCTGCTTCGATTCCTCCCTAACGAATATGCGGATGAGCTCAGTGGTTGGGCCATTCATTATTCATGCCTTTCTGATCCATCTAATACATACAGGAATGGCTGATCTGTTGCATGACCGTGGCATTGCTCTGGGCGAGTTGGTGCTGCTCAACGTCTTCTACGACCTGTTCGACTTCGGCGGGCCCCATCCCTTCCTCTCCGCCATTCTGAATCAGTCCACAACGTCCAGCATTCCCGCACCCCTCGGATGCACCTCCGTTCTGACCGCCGACCCGGAAGGGCACATTCTTCACGGACGGTACTCACTTAGTACCCAATAAACAAATAAACAGTACCAAGCAACTTGGACTACGCGTGGACTGAACTGCTAAGGGACGCGACCATTCTGGTCGACTACGTGAAGGGAGGCAAGGTCCAGTTCAGCGCAGTGCAGTTCCTCCTCTACAACGGGGTTTTGACCGGACAACGGCCAAATGCCTTCACCGTTTCTCTGAATGCCAGATGTAAGTGGGAACTTTTGAGATCATTGAATGAACTGTTCCAATTATGTCCGGATTCCGAAGCTCACATGGACTGCCTGTTTTGGAAACTTTTGTGGATTATTGAATCATTCCAATTATTGCCAGATTCCGGAGGTCCCCTGGACAACCTGCTCATGGAGCTGTTCACTCGATTCCATCACCCAGTCGCCTATGAACTTCGCACCGTATTGGCAACTGCTTCCGACTATACATCGGCCGTTGCAAAACTCAAACGAGTACCGATGGTTGCGCCTTCCTATATCATCGTCGGGGGAAGCCAGCCCGGGGACGGTGTGATCATCACCAGGTTGTGCAGCTTCTACATGCATTCGGCTGTACATTCGACTCGTTTCAGGGATCGTCTTGGGACTGCGGACGTGAAGTCGCTGGACTATCTGCACCATCGGTGGTTTTTGGTGGAAACCAACGATGACCCATGGAAGCCAAGCACAGACAGACGAAAGTGAGCAAATCAATGGATGTGTCGGGGTATAAATAAAGCGTCCACCCCTATCCTGGTTGAAGGAAGTTCGCCCGGAAAAATCTGCACAGAGTTGGCCAAGAGCACATCTCGCCGAATGCATTGTTTTCGCAAGTGCTTTCCAAGTCGCCGGTTAGAAACAGGTAAAGCCAACATAGACATGGTAAGACGAACACTTTCAAATCAAAACCCATTTCCAGCATGACTGTCTTCACAACAGTAATGTCGGCACAACATCCCGATCTGATCTACAACCGAACTCTTATTTGGGTCTGATAAGGATCAATCACCGACTGCTCTGTCTGTTTGTACAGTTTTTACTTCTTTTTCTGCTCATTACTGGACACCCATCCTGAACAGCTTTCCCAGTCTTTCAACGCGGCGTCCCTCGGCTCCCGTCGACTCCACCATTCGGGGTTCCTTCACAATGCACAGATGCCTCTGCACATTGCACTGATCAACGGGCTTCCACGTGAAGGGAAGTGGCCGCAACGTTGCTTGATCAACTGGTCCATTCGGATCTCCCCATTTGGCGAAGTTTGTCCAAAGTTTTGTAACTGTTGCCATCACCTGACAACAACGAACGGGGTATTTTGTCTGTCTGTTGTGCACTCTCTTATCGTCTTCCCCCACCCTACCTCCTTGTCTGCCTTGGTGCGTTTCCAGGGTAGCACAAAGAAGTTCAGGTCGAACAGAAAGGACAGTTCACTGCCATGGGTCGCACCTTTGAAAGGGAACATCGGGTTCAGTGCGCGTGTGTTATCCGGGTTGAAGTGCTCAAACAGAAAGCGGAACACGGTGCACTCGGTAGACAGCGAGTGCTCGCAGAAGTTGTGCAGCGCAAAGTTCTCGGTGAAGTCGCTGATCAACTAATGTTGTTCAGCAACAGATAGCTGATCATGATCGACTTTCTCACCGTAATTCTTACCGTAATGCATGCCTTGGCGGTTGCTTGTTTGTCTTGGCGCATTGCCTCGTTGATCCCGTACAGTTCAAAAACAGCCGATGCACTTCCCAGCGCCCAATTTCCATGTCGCTCTTCCTCGCTCACTCTCTTCAAAATTTCCGCACATCCCATTTGAATTTGGCGCTCAAGTAATTTCAACAGCTTGGCATTGGGTCGTCGAAATGCAAGAGCAACTGCATTATTGTGAGTTGTGACTTTTGAATGAGGGCGGAGCTGAAGGAACTGACCAAAGACCATCCCCTCAAACTTGCACACGCCGACCATCACTTGTCGCGTTGGTGCTTCCGCGCGCAAATCCCTCGGCGAACAGGGCAACAATTCGCCGTCCACAATCGGAGCCAGGATCAAGGTCCCCATTGTGGTGTCGAACAGTTTGTTCAGAACAGTCAAAGGGTTCACAACTTGGACAGAAGTGATCAATTAAACCCCGAATCGACCCACCGAATTTGTGCGCCGGTAAGCCACGTAGAAAGTCCATCATCCGCTGGTTCTCATTCGTCTCCGACCCCTCCTCATCTTTTGCTTTGTCCGCTTTGAACCCCAACTTCAGTGCCCATTGGCGGCAAAAGTCCACTATGGTCTTCTTCTCTGCTACAGCCCAACTGCACTCCGCGTTGCCGCCCATCAGAATGGTTCGAGAGAATAATCCTAGCGTGGAATGTGATAGATACTTGGATTTGCCTTGGTCAGACCCAGTCCCCCGAATAATTGCGCCAACACCTCTGGACAGTGGGCTCAGTGCAAGCAGGTCTGCTGATGCTGCGCCCGCACTTTGCCCGAACACTGTGATCCGGTCAGGTTCACCGCCGAATGCTGCGATGTTCTGTTTCACCCAACAGAGAGCCATCCACTATATTATAGGTATAGTTTATAGTATTATAGGTATCCCCAACCCAACAACCCAAACCTGGTCCCACAACCCAAAGTTGCCAGGACAACTTGCGTCTCCTGTGCAGAAGTAGCCGAGTAGACCCAGACGGTATTGGATGGTCACAACCAGCACCCCATGACGCACCAATGACCTTTGAAAGCCAATAAACAACTCCGTGGAAAAAGTCTGCTTCATTACCCACCTCGCAACTCGCTTGTAATGATATTTGACCGCTGAATCAATCAGATAAGCACCTCCGTGAATGTACAACATCACCGGGAATCCATTCCCGTCAGCACTACTCCATCCTGGCGCGATCACATTCAGATACAAACAATCCTGAAGGGACGTACGATCACGTCCAATGGCACTCGTAAGTGCCCTGATAATGAGACCATTACCTCAGAGGTGCCAACCCGAGTCTCCACCACATCCCAGAAGAAACCGGCCATTTGCACAGAACGGTGGCGATACTTCTTGGCCATCAGCACGTTAGGACGCCATGGATCATGTTCCACGGGCTTCTTTCGGGAGATCCGTAGATGGACATTTGGATTTTTTATGAAGGACATACTCTGAAGCGGAGGTCACCCAGCGGTGGTTTTGCAAAGGGAATGCCGAGGAACACGTTGACGGGACGGGGATGTCCGTCGACCAACAATAGTTGGTGACGGAACCCCTCGATGAGGCCATTGTCCACCTCGACGCGCGGATGAGGCAGCAGAACGGGTTGGTCTGCTGGATTCCCCCCACTGCCGTTCGACACAGCTGAACCCATTGCGAGCAACGACAAAATAAGCGTGCGGCTTAAACGTCCGCTTTGAATGGAGTGAGTGCCACCTGCTACCAGCCATTGGCGCAGAAGGTGACAGGTGTTCCCTCCGTTTCCGTGAAAGTGACGCTGATAAGCACAATAGTTGGTGGTGGTGGCAGCAGTGGTGATACTGCCGAAGTTGGTTTGGTGTACCTTTTCCAGCTGTCATTGAGAATTTGGCCTTTTCGGCCAAAATTGCCTAACATTCACTATAAGGACTGGTAAGATCGTTTGACATTGGAGTATAAATGGCTTACTTAAAATAAACAGAATTAATTGGTTTCATGAAGTGCCATATGGAGCGAACTGGATAAAAACTATATTTTTATATGAGTGAGCACATGTAACATGCTCATCTGTTGACTATCTGCTGCTGGACCTAGCAAAACCGTTGGTTCAAAAGCACAGTTGCACATTTTTGACCCATTCATCAGCAGGTTGGGAATGAAGGGATGGCAGTTGGATGGTGAACAATCAGTGAAGATCTGAAGATACATCTTGTGCATTGTGGGACTTGAATGATGGTTGTGGTAATGACGGTGACTGATACTCATTCCCTTTGCTATCTATCAGTTTTTTGTTAAGTTTCCATCTTTGTTGTTGCTGTCCGTCTCTCCACTCCCCCTTTCCGGTGGGTTATTCCTCCCAACTGATCAATCATTTAATTTGTCGTCCTATGTTTCTCCCTCACACCACTTTCTCTTCCCAACTTCTTTCCTAAATGGCCTCCTCTTCCTCCTCCTGTGTTGGACACCTTCTCCTTCTCTTTCTACCTTTGCTGTTGTCCTCAGCATATGTGGTTGCCTTTTCCATCTCTTCCCTGTTCGGTGGCCGATATGACGATGATCGTCCCCTGATGTTCGTTTTCATTTTCTGCTGTAAGAATCCCAATCGAACCCCAACAGGTGCTATCGTGGCATCAAATACTTCATTGGTCAGGAGGAGATTGACGACAACGTGCATTGTGAACTGAATGCAATGGAGAAGGCAGTGCCTGGGCTGCACAAGTACTGCTACAAGTTCACAAGTCACACAGGTGCCACTGATTTCGTCAAAAGAGGCTGTTCCGTGGTGATCTGTTCGGTAGGGGTCATTAGGGCTGGCAAAAAAGGCGCTTGGGAAAGGACGATTTTGTCAAGGGACTGCGAAATATGTGCGCCAAACTGGAGTTTGAAGGGGTGGACGGAGAGATGTGCTGCTGTTCGGAGTCCAGCTACTGCAACTCGACACCGAAAGCACCTAAAAAGAGTCTTTTCGCGCTTTGTCTTTGGACTATTGTCATTTTCTGCCTGTGCATATTTCACCATTTGCATGCATTTCCGCTTTAATTTTTTCTTTTCGAGATAAGTCCATTCATCATAAAAAGTGTCCAAATGTCAATCAGTCAGTGACTGTCAAATGCCAATGGATTCATTCCGCCTAACAATCCGTCCTGAATGTTTACCGGCGCCTTCTTCTTCGCTCCTACTTCCCTCCATTTTTGGGCTCACTTTCCGTCCCATGGGAGAATCTCTTGTGCTTGGCCTCCTCCTCCCTTCTGCTGCTGACCTCTTCCCCGCCTCCTCCGTCTCTACCACCTGGGATTCCTCGCTTTTCTGAATCCAAATGTGAGTTCATCCAATGTTCGGATTCCTTCGCTTGCTGACCTTTGCCATATAGTAAATGTATTGGAGAAAGCCGATGCCCACGCAGAGGACCGAGAACATGATCAGCAGACCGAATGTCCGCGGGTCAGGCAATAGCACCACCAGCAGGTCCTTGCACATGGAGAACAACATGGACACCGCGTTCTGCACACCGAACACAACGCCCCTCTCACGCTCCAGAACACACAACTGCATCAGCTGGATGATGGCCAAATCGGCCATCCATAGGCCTGAACAGAGAGAAGTGGAAAGATCAATTAAAGTGAGAGGAGAAATTCACCAAATCTGGCCAAGGTCAGCCCGAGGAAGAACAAGTTGACGGAGCTCATCGGTTGTTCACTTACATCCATACTCGTTGGTATTGATACTTGGGATGAGTTCCCACTTCTGGAGGTTGCCATTCAATTCTGGGAGACCATCGCATCAGTCGAGACTCTCGACTGATGGGAGCCAATCCACCCACCTTTTCAGTCCATGTTTGGCATATTCAACAGGATCGAACGGACTTCCCGGAAGCCAAATAGACACAACACATAACCACAAGCAAACGTGTTGGAACTGTAATGGAAAATGGAACTCTCATAAAAGGATAATCCTTAATTCAAAAGGACGGTACCGAGAGTCCGAGCAGCCCAGCTGCTTTCAGTCCAAGGATGCGTTCGGTCGGCGAAAAGGCAAGTGCGCCCAACATGCCGAGCACTGAGCTCACGCTCCGATACACTCCGATCACATCCTCTGACAAGCCTTGGGAGCGTCCGAAGCTAACTGCAAAGCCATCAAAGCCTAATACGGTGAGGTACAGAAGGGCAAGTCCGAAGGCGGCCGGGAAGATGCGCTGATTGTAGTAAATGCGCAGATAGCTGACCAACCGGCATTTTTTGCTTCCGAATTCGAAATTGCTTTTTGATGAATATTGTGCCGGTTCTACTGTACCATCCTTCTGCATCTGCTGATCGTCTTCTTATGTTTTGTACCAATTTGGCGTCATTTCATTTTCATTGGACACCCTTCTCCGCTCACCGTTATTTTCCTTGCGCACGGACAATAAGCGCACCCTTTTATACACACTCATCAGCAAGAAGTGGGTTGTGAGCATTGTGCACAGACTCCAGACGGCAAGTACTCCACAGAGGATGGTGTGACCGAACCATTTGAGAAGAAACCCGGTCAGAAGGGGACCGAGCACAGAAGCCAACTGGTCGATGATGACCATAGTGGAGTTGAGCCTGAAATTGAGGCCAAACAATAACCAAAGAAGTCCATTAAAAAATAATAATTGCTTGGACAAAGATGCAGAAGAGTATGCTCCGGCCAACACAACCACCCAATCTTTCGTAAACACGAGCCGCTCCCCATCCGAAGCACACTTTGTGGCCGAACTGAGCGCGACCGCTAGAATTATGGGGAGCAA
Organism: Hoplolaimus columbus; assembly: GCA_016433075.1. Classification (NCBI taxonomy): domain Eukaryota; kingdom Metazoa; phylum Nematoda; class Chromadorea; order Rhabditida; family Hoplolaimidae; genus Hoplolaimus; species Hoplolaimus columbus. The sequence continues at coordinate 1,074 of JAEHOM010000600.1, read as the reverse complement.
TCTCAGGATAAGACCACTGCTGAAAATCCGAAGTTAACATAGCATGTGCCTGCGCTCCACCAGTATGTAGCAGCACACCTTCCCTCCCGTCCCATCAGCATTGCGATGCCGAGCAATGAGGCGGACGCCGCGAGGCATAAGCCATTAGCTGCCAGCATGGCGATCGCCCCACGACGACGGCTATGTCTGTCCAGCCAGTTACCCACCCAAGTGCTTAGCAACATAGAGGCGAAATTCTCCACAAACTGATCAATGCCGACCAGACGCATTCCACCGAGCAGCTCGAAGAAGAAGGCATTGACGAAGGTCCAACTGCGGTCAGCCTGTTTGAGGAAGGGGAACAGAGGCGGGAGGCGGGATGAAGGGAGCACTCACGAGGCAGAAGACGCAAAAAGACAAGTAGAACTGGAGAAGGGCCAGTGGAGGGAGACTGGGAGGGGCGGGGAGTTATTAGGGGAGAAGAAGGAAAGGGAGACAGGACAGTCACTGACCATCTTCGAAAAATGGCGAATGGATTCATCGGTAATAAAAAAAAGAAAGGACAAAAGGTCAGCTGCTAAATAAGAAAATGGCGAGGAAGAGGTTGAGGACTGTGGAAAAGGAGGAAAATGCCACAAGGGAGTCCAGAAAAAGGTAATTGATAAAAGGAGGGAAGAGAAGAGGAGGAATCTGCTACGCTAGTGATAGGGAAGAGAAAGGAGATGGGAGATAGGTGGATGGGAGTGGGGAGAGGAAGAAGGAATATATAAAAGGAGCAAAGAAAGGAAGGGCTCTTCTTTCTTTATCATCAAAATGACCCAAAAGTGAGAGGAGGGAAAAATTACAGGGAAGGGGCCAAAGCAAATTGTGGTGGGAAGAAGGCAAGAAAGTGATAGCCACTTTGGGAGGACTGCTATGCAAAGCGAAGGGGCAGTGTTGAGGAAAATGCCCCCCCCCTTCCCTCCTTTCTCTCTGCCATGGCCCATGGCATGATTGATTATGTTTTTGGACCCGTCCAGGGGCCTATTTCAATTCTCGTCATATCTCAGATATGACGCTCTGATATCATATGTAGCGTTTCAATTCGGAAAATTT
>JAEHOM010000599.1:0-10953 GCA_016433075.1 Hoplolaimus columbus | reverse complement strand
CTCAGCTTTCGATCCATATAACATTCAGGTGGGTCACAATTGAAAATAGGGGAGAAAAAAATGAACATTTGGGTTGACTACACAGGCAGTACAGGCGCGTAGCAGACAGTGGTAAGAGAGGGCAGAGAATCAGAGGAGGAACAGTCTCAGCTCTCAGTCATGGCCGCTATTGAGCAAAAAAAGGGTGGTGTGTGTGTTTTATGATGAAATTTGGCTTCAGTTATTTGTACTTTGAACATCAACTATCTAGCTCTAGGTTGTAGATATCTCAATAAAATGATAAATGGTGGTGCTTCAACAAAGAAGGCGTCATTTTTCTTTCCTGCGCACAATCATGAGAGTTTAGCCTGGCGATTGATCAAAAGCTCAGTTTTCGCAGTTTTTCTGTGGATTCTTGGTCTCTATAACTGTGCGATATACATTCTCAGAAAGCAGTATAGGAATGTAAGTATAATCTAATCAGCAATCATATCGGTTTTTCATTATACAACCATTATATCTATTATATCATTTAATGTTTAGGTCAAGAAGAGGCAAGCAATTCGCTATGAAGTTATACCTCTTTCCCCGCTAACTTCTCAGAGATTGAGTAAGCTTTTTCATGATCGATTTATCAGGTCGTTCCATAATTAAGTCCTCTTTTTATTTTTGCAAATTTTTTCTATGTTTTTTTGAAGAAACCCTAATAAATTTGCAACCATTGTGTAGCCCTGGGAGTCTTCTTTTAAATACCGTTTTACTTTTTAAAAAAAAATATAGCTGATTTTGTCAGCAAGAGTCGGTTTTCAATTTACAAGGGCATGGCTTTTCATTCAAATCTTCAAACAAACTTTTTTCTTTGATTCCCTGCTGATTGTATTATAGCCCATGAAATTTTCTTGCTTGTGTCTTGGGTTCCTGTTCACTTTTCATCACAATTTGCAGGTGTTGTTCGCAGGAAAATAATGGTGCTGGATCTTGATGAAACGCTTGTAAGTATAGCTTATAGCACACCAATTGTTTCTCGCTATCGCTTTTGCCATTTTTCAAGATACACTCGCATCATGATGGGCTCCTCAGGCCGACGGTGAAGCCCGGAACTCCACCAGACTTTGTGTTAAGGGTATTCTAACGAACTCAATGGGGCAACGGGGCTTGTCTCTAGGAAAAAAGGGTTTGGGAGCTAGTTGAAGTCAATTTCACTGATCTGGGTAAAATCTTGCTGATATTTTTGTCAAAAATGTTTTTCTGCTAAAATTTCAAATCATTTTTAATTCAAAATTTGTGTCAAATAGTGTTTTTTTTTGTCAAAATAATTTCTCCAGAGAAATTATTTTTTGACGGCCAACGGCCATTGGGCCCATGCGTTTTACCAAATTAAGGTAACAATCGATAACCAGCCGGTGCGCTTCTTCGTCCATTTGAGGCCTCACGTGGAGTTCTTCCTCTCTATGGTCAGCCAATGGTATGATCTCGTCGTGTTCACTGCCAGCATGGAGGTTTACGGTTCATCGGTTGCCGACGAACTTGACAAGGGCCGAGGCATTCTGTGCAGGAGGTATTTTCGACAACACTGCACCCAGGTTTCGTATTTGGTACGGCTAGACCCCAGCAGAATTTTCGAGGGTACTCTGCATTACGGAGCAGCTCGTACTGGACACAATAATACACAAATAAATAAGGAGAACGTCTAATCGATTATTGCTCTTGCACATTTATCGAAGATGTATAAATGAACATGCCTCTTTCGTTTTATGCATTATGGAGTTTTTTTTTGGTTCATGACAATTCCAATTCTTATTTAGAAAATGTTGGAAGGTTTAAAGGCAAAATTCACAGCTCACCGAGAACTATATGATATGCTAAAAGCCACTGGAGATGCCATTTTATGTGAATCATCGCCAAAAGATGAATACTGGGGGACGGGAATTCATATGTCAAATCCCACAATCAGAAATTCTTCATTCATTGTGGCTCGGCAAGAATAACCTTGGAAGATGTTTAGAAGAGAATAGGGATTCCATTTGATTGCGGAGCGGGACATTTACTCCGGCGGACATTTACTCCGACATAAGGAAACCAGACATTTACTCCGACAACGGGATGGCCGACATTTACTCCGACAACAGCAGACCAGACATTTACTCCGACAAGGGGATGGCAGACATTTACTCCGACAACAGGAAGTCAGACATTTACTCCGACAACGGGAAGGCAGACATTTACTCCGGCGGACATTTACTCCGACAACGGGAAATCGGACATTTACTCCGGTCAACGGGAAAAGCGCTCTGGCGCGCTTGCAGAGTGCAGTAGCGGTGTTTTTGAGTTTCGGGAGAGTGTAAAGGAGGTGGCTGTGTAGGTCCTGAGATGGTAGAGATTAAGGGAAGGGAGCATAGGTGCATGGCGCCTGTCCAATAAAAGTCGTTGAGGTGTAGAAGGGTGATGGTCAGCGGAAGGGGGAGATCGTGAGGGGTCGAAATGGGCAAAGTGGGAAGCGGGGAAAGAAGACAAAGGGAAATGTGAATCTTTCCAGCCAGATGACCTTTGGTGGCGCGCGGATGTTAATGTGGCCTTCTGCTGACGGAACGGCGCGTCGTGGTTTGCTGTGCTGGGTTGGACCACCACGGTGGGGATGAGCGAGAGCCGCCGGTGGAACATAAAAGGCGAGTCTGGAGCGACGCTGACAGGTAGTGTTGTCGCACAAAGGGTATAGCAGGATACTGCTTTTACAAAAGGGAGGTTAGGTAAGGCGTAATCTCGGGTCAGGTGTTATAAGAATTCGAAAAGTTTTTGTTTTCTGGTGGGGGGATCCGAAAAAAATTTCCGATTCCCCTGGGTAAGGGCTGCTGGCATGTGCGTGATAAGGTAAGGGTGATAGGGTATATACTATGGAAAGGCTGGCCTCAAAATTCTATTATAAATGATGGTTTTTCAGTGTTAAGTTGAATACACTTTACATGATGATTGGCTGCTTGGCTTGTTTTGGTTGGTGCCGCAAAGATGAGAGTCTGCAGAAAAGGATGGGCGAGGCCGAAGGAGGTATGTTGTTTGACGAGTGTGTTTTGAGAATAGTTTAAAAATTCTATTAAATTACCCTTTTAAAGGAATGAAGTTCGTGTGCGAGCACTGTGGTAAAGAAACGGACCCAAGCAGCCTTTTGGAAGAGAAGAAACCCGAGTGCAAAAAGTGTAAGTAATGATGCCAAGATGGAACTCTTTATCATTGGTGACATTAATGTGCTTTATTTCTATGGCATTCACTGACCCATAAAAACTGTTGAACTCTTTATCCATGGCACATCAGTTATAATGAACAGGTCAAAGTCAGAGTGGTTTTGCGAACATATGTGTTCTTTTAAATTGGATGCTAAAAGACATTTTTGTTTTTTCCGAGAAAACGAACACATATGTTCATTGCGCAAAATAGGTAAATAAACAAATGTGTTTTTTAATAAAAAACCATTATTGGCGGTTCATGGCTTCTTAGCGCTACAGCTCTTGAAGTGCTTCTTGAAGCCGCCGCATTGTTGCTGAGGAATAAGAAGAAGGTCAAGAAAAAGGTAAAAACTGGTCTAGGGAATATGAAGCAAGTGTAACCTTGTAAAATCGCTTGCACAGCGGACATTGAAGACCGCACAGCTCACAAGCGCCTCTGCGCTGTTTGCAGTCGCACCGTTGTGCTTGAACAGTGGCTGGGCTGGATGAGTCAGGAGGCGCGGATGGTTGGGCTGAAGAAGTCGGCGGATCGAGTTCAGCAGCAATTGAGTTCGCAGCGGCAGAGAGATTGCGAAGAGAGGCTGCCACGAGTTTCTTGCACAGGTCGTTGATCTCGCGTTCCATATTAAAGCTGGTAGAGTCTGAACTAAATGCATGTGGTAGAAATGGAATTTTCTGACAAGGGTATTGGAATGTCAACGTGAAAACAGTGAAATATAGATTAGATGGCTTGTAAAAGTGTTTTATTATAAAACAGATTTATTAGAAAACTGCAAAACCCATATACTTTGCGAGAAGTTGGAAACGGATATCATCGAGTGTGAGAAACCGAGTTGTGGGTATCATCAAATGTGGGAAACCGAGTTGAGGGTTGTGGATATCATCGAGTGGTGGGTATTTTCAAAAAACCGAAAACAGAGTAGAGGAAAACCGAGTTGAAAGATAAAATTGAAAAATCCTGAGCCGAGCAAAAATAAATATGAGGAATGAGGGAGACCAGTGAAATACTTAGAGAACATTTGAGTTCGAATAAAGCCGGAAGAGTGAAGGAAGTTAGGTGTGAGGAGAGAGTGATAAAGCAAAAATCAAAATTCATATGACGGGTGTTTCATCATCGGAATCTTCATCGGTTTGGTCATGAATATTTGTGACCAAAGTAAGCCGATCAACATAATCTTGCAGAAGGGCGGATAGCACCTCCACGTGGCCCCAGAGTTCATCGTCCGGTTTTTCCCGCAAAAGGTGGGCATTATGGAGCTCAGCGATAACTCGTTCGTCTTTTGTTTGGTTTTTGCGCTTTCTTGGTCTGATCGTATGATGCTTCGCAGAGTTTGCTATATCGACTTGTTTATCGATATCGTTTTTGTACGCAATGATGTAGGCTGTAAGTTGGGGATGACATGAGACTTTTGCCTGAAAAGGCGAGCCATTGACTAAGGTACCAAATGGGAGAATGAAATGTCCAAACCTGAAAATATTTGTGAGAGGATTCGAGTGCATTGTTGGTTTTGGCCAATTCTTCCTCGAGACGCCAGTTTATGTTCCAAAAATTAAGTGGAAAGAGTGGCTGATGATTATTTATAGGCAATTCCCAGCGCACAGGTGTTGCAATCGTAGTCTGTGCTGATGTAACCGTCGTAGAGTTGGTGCTTGGAGGAGTGGGAGCCCAATTGGGTTGAATAGGCGGTGCTTGAGAAGATGAAGCCGCGGTGCTGGGTGCGATCGGAGTGCTAGTGGCCACTTAAAAATAAGATGTTGTTTGGGTTTTGGGTTATGAATAGTTGGTACCAGGAAATGAAAGCTGAAATTCAGACTCGGCTAATGAAGATTGCAGCTGTGAGATGGCCGTGGTATGTGCAGAAGACTGTGTGGAGTTAGTTGTGCGATGGAGACGCGCGACTGCTTGAATCAGCTAGGAAGGGACAGAGAGGAAATGTAAAATTGACATACTATTGATGCATTACCATAGGAGACGGGTGCGGGATAGCATTCAATGACTCCTCCTCTGGTTCAGGACGAAAAGCGTTCTCTCTGGCCAAAAATTCACAATCCGCAAGCCCTATATAGTTCCTTGCTACGAAGAACAATTTCTCCATTCCGACAGGGGCCCGTCTGACAATCAAGATGAAAATCCGCCGGACAAGTTCCACAGGCCAATAGGGTAAGGTGAGAATGTGCCTAAAAGTGATGAATTTCTTCGGGCTTGGACAAGGACAAAAGCAAAACCTTGTGAAGCGATGAACCAGTTTCCGTTGTTCTTTTGCCTCGTCAGTCTTGCCAGGATATAGGTTGTAAACGCCGAGCTTTACCGCTTTGCGGTACATGCTTTGCCGAAATGAAAGTTGCAACCGGTGAAGCGAGTGCAATCAGGAAATGTCTCCTTGACAGCGCGAATAAGTGATGCTTCAAAGTCGGTCATCACTTAAAAAAGGATATTCGGGTATACGAGCATCTAATGTTGGTGCCGACCTGACAAAGGCGAAACATGGTCCACCAGCCGAAGAAGCTGGGCAAGTGCTTCTTTGTAATGTTCTCGCTTCTTCCCTGGTAAAAGTATGTGTGCACAAATCACTATCGTTGATCCGACATAACACCCAACAGTAAGCGTTTGGGCCCAATTTTTAGGCGTTGATCGAAACGTCCCATCAATCGCCCAGTTCCTATTGGTGCGCAAAAGTGACAACAGCTAAATGTCGTATTCTATAAACCATAATTTTTATTTGGCATACTTTCGAGTGGCTGAAAATCATAATGGCGTCAGGGTCCCCCAGCCGCACACTTTGTCTGCTGTCGTACTTGAGAATGGACTCGCCATCCTTGTCAAGGAGCTCATGCGGAAAGACAATGCGCAGGGTGTCCATAAGATTTACGGTCGCCCATTACTTGTTGCGATTGCTGAAGAGGTGGGGGAAGCATATGTTGAAAAAGCATATGCGTTTTTTTAAAAAAACTTGCAAAAACATAAGCGTTTTTTTTAAAACGAAAAAAACATATGCGTTTTTTTAAAAAAAACTTGAAAAAAACATATGCGTTTGTTTAAAAACAAATACATGTATCGTCCGTTCATTGTCCGTTCTTTTGAAGTTTGGTCGGAACGGATTACTTCCTAGCATATTTGACTCTGTTTTAAATACTAAACTTTCAAATACTTTCAAAAAAAAATAACTCCACTGCAAACCACAGTCAGGTAGCGCATTCCCTCAGCATAGTTCTCAAAGACGATGCTAGCTTTGCTCCACCGTTCTGCTGGAAAAATTGCTTTATATTAGACTCCGAAAATTTTCAACTTACCTCTGCCTTTCCCAAACTTCCATTCAATGCGCTGCACTTGTGAACCTGAATAGTAAAGCAATGTTAGCCAGAAAGTGCAACTTTTCACTGCTTTATCATGTCATTTCTTAACTAGATTATCAAATTTACCTCTGTTTATCACGAAGTAAGACCCAATCCCAATTGCAATCTCAGAATTTTCCCAAGCATCCACCGAGCCAGATAATTCCGCATGCATCATGTACCGGCTGACACCATCTCTTCTGTTGCCAACTAACTCGGAGATCACAATAGTTGGACGGATCGTGTCCATCAATTCATCCTTATAGGGAGATGGAATCAAACAAATGCAAAATCTCACATACAAAAAAACCACCTACCGACAGCCCCTCATCGCTGAGCTTAAAACAGATGACCCTTGTGTATTCTCTCCAGCTCATCGCCAAGCAACTCCGCACGTCTTCCCCAGTTTCTGGATTCCTTGGTGGCGGTCTGGTTGTAAATTTTGGCGGCATTTCTATCCGCACATTTAAGCTTAAAGTTAACAATATGTTCGGGAGGGACTAAACACCAAATTTTGGCCCGGTGCCCCAAAACACATTAGAAAGAAAATTCTTACCACTTGTCTCCAATTCGCCATACAATCTTGTCTCCAGTACACTGCCAACGGCGATCAGGCACATAGCATTCCAAATCCTGACGAGAGAAATTCCATGTGTCCTCACAAAAATTACGTTCAAATGGTCGTTCCACAATCATCTTGCAAAGAGTGTCGGCAGAAAGGCTCCGCCATAAAGGCGGTTCGGAATCCATACTGCAAAGAGAAACAAAATTTGTGATTGAAACCTACATGCATACCCTTGCAATGTCTGGTGTGAGAGACCTCCTTGCTCGAGCTCCATCTTTGAGCGCCAAAAGTACGGGTCGCTCACTGTTGTTCCATTGCTGCGATACCTATAAACGAGTTGATAATGATGGCAATTTAGTTTTTACACAAATGTTCACATAATAATCTCAAAAAATCACTTTTTTACCATGGACCGAAAACGTTCTTTTTTTACACAATTTAAAAAACACATTCGTTCATATTTTTACACGGAACGAAAACGTTCTTTTTTTACACAATTTAAAAACGCATTCGTTCATTAAGATTAGGCCTTACGGTCCAATTTAAAATTTGGCCCTCATTAGGTTCCAAAATCCAATTAGGACCTCATGTGGTATTTCAAAGAGAAATCATAACAAATAACTTAAACGTACCTTAAATATGGATTAAAATGTGATAACTTTTTCTAGGTATATAAAATTTGTATACAAAAAATTTTACATGTTAAACAGAACGTTTTTATTTTTTTATTCAAGCTTTGAAGCTGGCTTAATAATAAAAAATTTACAAACCAGTCTGCAGGCTTGTACCAGTTTTGACCGGCACCCGGAGCAGTATTTTAAATATTACATCGCTACTAGCCTCTGAGAGATCCATTCGCTCAAATTGCACTTGCAGTCACCTATCAAATTGGTTGAAAACTGTGTGGAATAGAATGATTACAAAGACCACAGTTTGCATTAAAAAAATATTAAACAACTGTTCATAGTTAAACAATTATCAATGATGAGACTTGACTGCTCACACAACAAAATAGTTTATCAATTGTCCTAATTCATTAATCTTGATTTCTTCATCAAATCTTGTGCGTGACGTTTACAAAAACCACTTGGGCAATTTGAGCATTTTGAGCAGGGCTCTTCTACAGGAACCTCTTGTCCACGTGTCATTTGTGCATCCGTCTGAGTACCCATACTACGGACCTTAAATATACATTTATCGTAGTCAGCAATGCTTCAATAAAAAAAGCTCTAGTATCCAAAAAGGCCAAAACTAGTTATTACCAAAATTGCTAACTTATGTAATTTTAGCATATATGCTTTATGGAACAATAGATTTACATACCTGCACAGCGCCGTTTGCTCCCAGTTGCTGTTTCTCCCATTTGCCCAACTGGCTCAGATGTCGATTCAACAGCTCAACATTCACTTCTGGAGGTGGCGCTGTTGCAACTCCCCACCAACAGATTGGTCTTGTCTGGCCCAGATAACGCTGAGCCCGCCACGGACCGCAGAAGTTTGTTGAATGCCAATGTGTGACCATTATGTGCTTTGTCAGCAAGCTACAAATCAATAAACGTAAAATAAACAAACCGAAAAATTGACCGAAAAAATATATAAATGAACGAGTCAAAAAACAGTCAATGATTTACATGGGTAATACATTTCTCAACCACTTTATTCCCCATAGAATTTTCAAAATAAAACACCGCTACTGCACATTACTGCACTTTACAAGCGTGCCGCAGCGCTTTTCCCGTTGACCGGAGTAAATGTCCGGTTTACTGTTGTCGGAGTAAATGTCTGCCGGAGTAAATGTCTGCTTTCTAGTTGTCGGAGTAAATGTCCGACTTCCTATTGTCGGAGTAAATGTCTGCCATATAGTTGTCGGAGTAAATGTCTGCCGGAGTAAATGTCTGCTTTCTAGTTGTCGGAGTAAATGTCTGCCGGAGTAAAAGTCTGGTTCCCCTTTGAAGATCCCAATTACAGAAATTCGAGTCCACAAAATTATCGTCCTTAAGGTTCTTAGACCTGAACTTTAAAAATCCTAGGATTTACAGAAATTCGGGTCCTCGATATTCTAGTCCTTAAGGTTCAAAGACCTGAACATTGAAGATCCCAATTACATAAATTCGAGACCACAAAATTATCGTCCTTAAGGTTCGTAGACCTAAAATTGAAAATCGCAAGTTTTACAGAAATTCGGATTCTCAAAATTCTATTCCTCAAATCTTGAAGACCTAAATTTTGAAGATCCCACATACAGAAATTCAGGTCCTCAAAGTTCTCGTCCTAAGGTTCGAAAGACCTAAACTTTGAAAATCCATGTTTTACAGAAATTCGGGTCTCAAAATTCTCACCCTCAAGTCTCGAAGACCTAAACTTTGAAGATCCCAAGTTTTACAGAAATTCAGGTCCTCGAAATTCTCGTCCTTAAGGTTCGAAAACCTGAACTTTGAAGATCCAAGTCTTACAGAAATTCAGGTCCTCAATATTCTCGTCCTCAAGTGTCGAAGACCTAAACTTTGAAGGTTCCAAGTTTCGCAGAAATTAGAGTCCTCCCGAGAAAAAAGGAAAAATTTTTGGATTTTACTAGATACCAGTGCTGCACCAGCCACCAGCTCCGGCTTCGGAGCCAAAATTTGGGCGGCCGATAAAACACTAATTTTTCAAGTTTTATAAAAGAAATTTCTTCAAATTTACGATTTTTTTGAGTATATGGCTTTATTCCCTATTTCCGTGACGAAAAATAACATGTGGTGAACCATACAATTAAAAAACCCTTTGATTATTATAAGGCAAAATTTTTTGTTAACCTTTTTCCGGAGCCGCCTCCGGAACCGAAGTCGAAATTCGAAAAATCGGAATCCGGAGCCGAAAATCGCCGAGGCGCACTGCTACTAGAGACTGGACATTAGCTGGGTTCAGCTCCGCATATTTGGGCTTAGGCTCAGAATTTCAGAAAAAACAGTCAATTTTCTTTAGGAATTTGACTAATTTTCCCCAAAAATTTAAGCAAATCAAAATTTTAAAAAAATGCATTTTTTGCACACTTTTTGGGAATACTGATGAGCAGTGAGCAGCCCAGATAGGCCAGATTCTCTGGGGTTTGAACCCAGTTAAACCAGACCAAAAAGTTGAGGTCCATTTTTTGCAACGAATATTTTTTGATTTTTTTCCTGGAAGGTTGACGAATTTTCGGACCCTGACCCCGCTGGCGCATGCTGATGTGCAGTACCATAGGCTAATAAAAAAAATTTCCGTAAAATTCCGTAAATCCCGTATTTTTCCGTAAAATTTTTTCGTAAATTGCCATTCTTTGAACAAAAATATGTCATTTTTGGCAAAAAAAAGCATTTTTAGACCAAAAAGCGCAATTTATGTCCAATTTTTTGGAAAGTGTTTCTGATTTTTGCAAATTTTACATGGTGACGGGGTGACGGTGCTGAAAGGTAAATAAATTGACCAATATTTTTGCCGTTTTTCAACGAAATTTTTCGAAATTTTTACCATTTCTTGCCAATCTTTAAAAAAAATTTAAATTTTTTTCCGCGATGGGATGGGAAGCATGTGCCCGGCACAATGCAACTATACAGTGGCGGTTTTAGAATTTGAGAATTGGGGGAGGGGGGCTGTACACCGCCCTACGCGAAAATTTTTTATGAGGGGGGCTGTACCGCTGGTATTCCCGCCCAAAAAATGCATTTTTAGGCCAAAAATGGTAATTTTTTGGCCAATTTTTGAGTTTTTGGTGGTGCTGGTGACGCCGATAGGCACCGCCGAATATATTTTTTGGCGATTTTTGACTGTCTTTTCTAAGAAAATGATCAATTTTTGTAGATTTTCAACAAAATTTTTTCAAAATTTTTAAATTTTTCTC
>JAEHOM010000598.1:0-10963 GCA_016433075.1 Hoplolaimus columbus | reverse complement strand
CATACGACGAATTGATACGATAAATCGTACGCGGCATACGATTTTAATTGAAACCGAAATGTGGGATACGACGAATACAAAAATCGTATCAACGATACGATGAAACGACGGAATTGAAACAGGCTCCTGGTCTGTAGTCAGTAGGAAATCAGCATCATCGTACGGTCGTTGACCCTCTCCCTTACCCCTTACTACTATTATATGTATGATTGAATTTATTAAGTTTGGTCCGGTAGCTTGTACCAGTAGGCTTCTTGATATATCGTGTACGAGGACAGTACTTTGGCAGAAATTTTTTAGGATTGATAATGTGTTAAGATTTTTTCTGCCAATTTTTAGTCTAATGCTGAAGTAAATTGACAATTTTACTCCAAAATCCTAATATGTGATCAGACATAGATTTGAAATTTTGCACAAATTGCAGTTATCAGTGCCGATGGTGCCTGTTCAACACGCTTTACAAGGGAAACATGAAGAGGCACTTGATCAGCTGTCATCGGGTGCCGGTCACTGTGCTTGATCAACTCCATTTTGACATTGAACGGTTGCGCAAGTGCTCGCGCAAACGGCCATCCCTTGACGAACTGCCCATAATGCCCAGAAGGGACAACGGAAAGATGACAATGGACGAGGAGGAGGAGGAGGAGCAGATTGAAGGCGAAGAGGAGGATGCTGAGGAGGGATCCTGGAACTAATTGAATAATAAGCAGCCTATATCCTAAGAGGATTTACGAGTTCGATTCATTACGAGAAATATTAGTAATTTTGGGATTACGACCGATTGGTTCCTTGAAATTTTTTGCCGATTTTTCGCTTTCTGTTATTGTCTGCGTCTGTCTGTACACTTGTAAGGTCAGTTTCCTCTGTCATTCCATTCTTGACACTCACTTTTCATCTTATTGATGATGTGTTTTGCTCATTTTTTGCGTTCCCTCACTGCCATCAAAATATATTGGCTTCACCATCCGCTTGACGCCCCGCAATTATTATTGGTTGAACTGACTTGTTTAATTTTATTTTTTGGTTTGCTTAAACGCGTGCTTCTTCGCTTTCACTGAATTTGTAATGCTTTATTTATTAAATTAACTTCCATTGGCATATTATGTGCTAGGTATTTGTGTGTCTTTTTGTGCACTTTGACTTTGCAATAAAATAATAAATTGTTGCAGAACATCCAAACGTCTTATCTTCGACGCTTGCCGGGCTAAAAAAACACATTTTTCTTATGAATATGTCCATTGCAACCACATAATGGCCTCAGATCCCTCCAAATATTTTTTCGAGGAGAAAATAAATTGTTCCTGTTTTATTCTTGTCATAATTCTGGACACTTTAATAAAAAATAACAATCCGCTCATTTTAGCAAACGGTAAATTATTTATGAGAGCCTTTGATTTTTCATTCAGCCATTATATTTAGGTTTGAACGAAGAGAAGAAAAAATAGCCGAAGTACGACAGAGGCAGAGAGCGCAACAATTTCGCGCAACTTTGTTTATTTTTCTATTCAATAACAATGAGGAGGAGGAAAAAAAGAAGCTAACTCGACTCTAATTGTAAGTCCAATGGAAAATGGTGTAAGGCTTTGCAAATGTTAAGGAATTATAATGAACTTCCTGGTGGACTGTTTCGGGTGGACTGTTTTTTTTTTGAAACCTCGCCGAAAGAATCTTCTAACAGTACCGCCATTTCCCGCAACATTCATTCCTCGAATGAATGGAAAATCAAAAGGGTAAATTAATCGAATGGGTTACACCAGTAAATGGAGCAATTAAAGTACCCTTCACGCCTTCACCTGACTACAACTTCGGCAGTCTGTGTACTGATAGTCATTCATCGTGTGGGTTCTCTGCATGAACTCAAGAACTCAGCCCTTGAATATTTATCAGTCACCCACTCTATTTGCACCACTTCACCCATTCATTCAGTGACATAGTCGATAACTCATAGTTTAGGCATTTTATGCACAAAGGATTTCCAAATATGCTCATAAAGTGCCCAAAAATACAGTATGCTAAAATTTAGTCAAACCCGGGAATATGCAAAAAATCACTTTGTTTGTATTAAAATTTATTTAAATTGTAAATTCTTTCCTGAACAAAATTACTAATATGATACTTTGATTTAAAAAAAAATCCTCAAGAACTTACTTCTCAAAAAAGTTTCAAAATATTCCAAAAAAAAAATAAAAATTTCTCACCAAATATTCCACGCTAGACACTTCTAGACAACAGGGACGGATCAAGGATTTCGGCATGGGTGGGGCACCCATGCTGAGCAGGTCCATACATTGAAAAATTTTTGCCTCGCCGAAGGCGCAGCGCAAATTTTTTGAGAAGATTATAGCTTTTTGGATTAAAAAGGCATTTTAACAGCTAAATTAAATAAGGTAGATTTTGGTTTTTTTGACTTGGAAAATCATTGGAAGTTTTGGGGGTGCCAGCGGCGCCGACTCTCCGCCCCTGCTAGACAAGCTCAAAACGAGTTTTCCATGCACAAGAGTCAAAATTGGTTATCATTAAAAGAGTTTAGGTTTAAAAAACTGAATTGGGAAGAAATAGTGGGGCACACATATCTGGGCAAGGAGGGATCTGACCCCCATGCATGCAGTAGGAGAAAAGTTATCGGCAAAAATACAATAAAAAGCAAAAATTAGTGGGGGGAGGCATGCAAAATCCAAACTGACCCCACCGTGTCCACCTATGACGGGGAAGGGAGGGAAATGCGCTGCTCAAGTTTTATGCGAAAAAAAGTTTTTTTTTGGTCTGAAGTTGCTAGTAATGAGTTTTATAATCCATATTTTTCCATTTTGTTATATATTCCCAGTCTTCAATATTTTCCCTTGTTTTTTACCGTATTACATTTTTTTTCATATTTCTCCATATTAAGGAATTTCTGTCTATATTTGTGTATTTTTCTATTTTATTTAGAGTTTTTAGCCATTTTTTCAGGATAAGATCCTCGAACTCGAGAAATTTCTCGCTGTGTTTCATCGTTGAAAATTTTGTCAAAATTATAGAAATTATGAAAAAAAGCTCAAAAATTTTATGTAAACATACGAAAATACTTTTTAATATATTTCCTTCTCGGCATGCGTCGATGTGTCCATTCCTATCCTGTTTTATCAATAGTATCGATTTTTATACTACCTTCTGATATACCTGTTTGGTGACTTTTGTCATATTTGTCTTGGCTCACAATCAGTAATTACTAATTAGTCTCCTGTTTCTTTCTCTCCACCATTTTCCTTATGGCTTGATTCTTATAGAAAGTGACTAGAGTCCACCCTCATCCTCATAAAACCGGTTGATCTCTCTGTTTAGGGTCTGTTGTTTATTTTGTCTTTTGTCACATCTCTCCACCTTATATCGATAAACAACAACCTCAGAACCCCACCCTTTTATTTTCTTTCGATTCAACACTTTGTTTTCTGACTGGACTTTTTTTTGCCAAATACAGAAAATGCGAGTTTGTGTAATTGGCAAACAGTCATTTGGTGCCGAAACGTGCCGTCAGCTGATCAATGCTGGTCATGATGTTGTGCTTGTATGCACGGTTTTGTAAAACTAACTAACATCTTTTATAACTCTAGGTCTGCACGGAGCTGGACAAGAATGGCAGAGCTGATCTGCTTGGTTCAAAATTTGGAGTGAAAAAGATAAATTTCACTTTTCCATGAATTTTAGCCATTGAAGCCGAAAAGCATAGGAAGCCAGTGCTGAAGACAAAAAGTTGGCGACGAAAAAACAAGGAGACCGGCAAGTTCGAAATAATCCCAGAGGCGAGTTGCTGACTGGTTTTCTTTGGTTATGGTCCGAATTCTCGGCTTTTTGAGGTGTTCGACGAATACAGGCAGTACCGGCCCGATGTTAACGTGGTCGCCTTCTGCACACAGTTCATCCCGCAGGAGGTTCAGGATTATCCCCCACACAAAACCATCATTTACCATCCTTCAATTCTGCCAGCCCATAGGTAAACAAACTGACTCACTGCCCATAAATTCAATTAACAAATCAATAGAGGTGCATCGGCAATCAATTGGACTCTAATCAACGGCGACCAAGAGTGTGGTCTGACAGTGTTCTGGGCTGATGACGGACTGGATACGGGACCAATTCTATTGCAGCGCAAATGTGTTGTTGAGGAAAACGACACGGTGAACAGCCTTTACAAACGATTCCTGTACCCTGAAGGAATCAAGGCCATGGTAAGATGCAAATTTATTTTTATTTAACTTCCAGAAATGATAAGGTTGAATCTGTAAATCTGATCGCAGCCGGGAAGGCTCCGATAATCCCACAACCGGAAGAGGGTGCATCATATGAGCCTTACATAACTACGAAGCCGGAGCTAGCTGAAATTGATTGGACCAAGATGGTGCATCAACGCCAATTGCACAACTTCATTCGGGGCAATGATGCAGTGCCGGGAGTTCGAATCAATTCAAATTTTACAGTGATTTGGCATTTTGTATTCAATTTGAGGCATGGACGCGACTGAACGGCGAAAAAGTCATTTTGCTGGGCTCTTCCTTGTGGAAACGATTGGAGCCTCCAGGAACGGCACGCAATATTCTTGTCAAAGAATTGCCTGGGGGCGAACTATGGGCACACACGGAAGGACTTCTTTTCAGGACGGCTGATGGGAAATTTGTAAAAATTCCAAAAATTTTCAATTTATTGTTTGTTTTGAAGGTCAATGTAGAGACACTACGCATGGAGGATGGTAGAACAATTAAGGCAGCAAATTTCGGGCTATCCGAAAACAAGTCCGAATTGAAGTTAGAATTGAGTGCAGATGAACAAAAGCTTGTCCAGCCACTCAAGGTTGGGAGGTAATACTGAAGGAGTGGTGCGACATTTTTAACTAAAAATTTGTTTATCATTTTTCTCCGAAGCGCTTATAGGTTTCCGAGGATTTTAAATTCGTGTCTGACGTCTAAATTTGTTACGAGTTTCACGTGAAACCACATCAAACCAAAAAAATTCAATTTATCGAAAATAATTTCCAAACGCTAACTAATAACGAAAACAAAAAAACAAAAATTAAAACGCTAACTAATACGAACTAATGCTGACTATACGAAAATGCTTAAATGATTGTTTCGGTGATTTTTTCATGTATTCGACGTTGTTTGACTGTCATTATAATATTCCTTCAGTATTACCGAATGGGAAAATGAATTTTGGGAAATTTAAAATTCCGCAGGACATTTGGAGAGGCATCCTGAACATGACAGCCTCTGAGGAAATCAACGATGATTTTCATTTCTTTGATGCCGGTGCAACCAGTGCAGACGTGATTCGCCTGATAGAAGAGGTCAAAACTGTGAGTGGCACAGAACTACAGAACACTGAGGTCAGTCAACCTTTTTTTTTTTGAAATTGGTCCTTTTTTTAGGTTTTTATGAACCCCAAATTCTACGATTTCCTCAGCGCTATTATAAGAAAATGCCGTGGCGAAGAAACTTCACTGTTGGAATTTGAAAAGGCAAAATAAGCAAAAATAATAATAATAAAATAATAATAAAATTTAGTTCGAATGTGATTGCAATGGCATGAGTATCTGTGTGCCCGTCCAAATGTACATTAACGGAAAATTCTGCGATAGCAAGTCAGGAAGGCGTATGGAAACAATTGATCCAAGCAATGAGAAGCCGATTTGCACAGTTCCCCGCGTAAGTTGATAATTGGCGCCATATTCAAAACTTAAAAACAAATCCCTTTAGGGCACGGCTGAGGATGTGGATTACGCAGTGAGGTGTGCTGAAGAGGCTTTTTATCATGGCGAATGGTCGAAGATATCTGCACGCGAACGAGGAGCACTCCTTTTCAAGTTTTGTATGATATTTTGGAAATTTTGAGTTGAAGTTCAGATTGGCCGACTTAATGGAGCAGAACAAGGCCGAACTTGCAACTATTGAGTCCATCGACAGTGGTGCTGTGTACACGCTTGCTCTTAAAACTCATGTTGGCATGAGCATTGATGTGTGGCGTTATTTTGGTGGGTGGTGCGATAAAATTCAGGTTCGAATATTCTTCAAAAATTTGGTAAATTTTTGAAATTAGGGCAAGACTATCCCGATCAGCGAGTCTAGGCCAAACTTCAACATGTGTGTCACCATTCGAGAGCCGATGGGAGTTGTTGGTAAGAAAGAAAGAGAGGGAGTTTATATGATATTTCAATTTTTGACTTCCAAATCTGAAACCGACTGATTAGAAACCAAACCGATTAGATCTAAATAAATAAGAAATTTTTACAATTCACATTTTAGCATGGATAAAACAGGAAAACATCTAACAATGAGTAGAAGTTTCTATCTAATTATAATAGAAGCTTAACAATCACTAAAACCGTAACCTAGCGAAGTTTCATAGGTTATGTTAAGGTTTGTCATTTCCAAATAATTTACTATTTTATTTAATATCATCAAACAGGGAAAATAAAATATAACACGTTTCTAAACTGTATCTGGCCATGGTAAGACTTTTGAACCGCAATTAATTGCAAACAAACCAAAAAAAAAGATTTGTTATGAAGAAAAATTTCCGTCTTTATACTATGCAGGCTTGATCACCCCATGGAACTATCCATTGATGATGCTCTCATGGAAGATGGCTGCTTGTTTAGCTGCCGGGAATACCGTTGTCCATAAGCCAGCTCAGGTGTCTCCGCTAACTGCGCTTAAATTCGCCGAACTAAGCCATCGTGCTGGCTTCCCGCCTGGGGTGATTTCTGCTCATCAAACAAAATCTGACTTTTCTGCCCATTCATTGTAAGGTGATCAACATTGTGACTGGCACAGGCTCCGAAATTGGGCAAGCAATCTCGGATCATCCGCGCATCCGGAAACTGGGCTTCACCGGCTCTACCGAGGTTGGCTCCCACATCATGTCCTGGTGAGTTTGTTCTTACGCAGAGAATATATGCGACAAAATCATTGCGACATATTCTTACGCAGAGAATATATGCGACAAAATCATTGCGACATAAAACATTGCTCTTGTATAAAAAACCATGACATAATGAAATGAAAAAATTTCAGATGATTATAAATTTTAATTTTCATAAATTATTTAAAATTAAGAAAAAACTATATTGTTGAATTGATTCCTCAAAGGAGGTAGGAGGGAAATTAAGGCATGATTAGACATGATTGGCAAAAGAAATGACTGGCATATTGAAATGACCACTTATTTTAATCGACCACCTTTTCAAACATCCATTCATCATTGCAAACTATCTTTAATCCGCATTTTTAATAATTTTTTACTGTCTGCGGCTTCTGAGGTTGCAAAATGGGACTTTCACTCGAATCTTTTGCGACATCAATCCCAAAGAAGAAAAGAAGAGAGAGATAATAGATAAGCAGAGGAAGAGAGTCAGAGAATGTAATCCTTCCCTTGTAAACGCTTCATAATGTTCAACTTTTTTTCATCACTTTTATTTTGCAACTTCAGAAGCTGCAGACAGTATATTTAATATGCATTTATTTTTTCTCGCTAGAGTAAATGTTGAAAAAATTACCTAATTATGTTTTACATATTTTTGGATAGTCACTTCTTATTTTGGCCAAGGTAAAAGATCTCTCCTAACCCTAAATGTTGCTATAGCTGTGCCAAGTCGAATGTGAAGAAAGTGTCACTGGAGCTCGGTGGCAAGTCTCCGTTGATCATTTTTGGTGATGTTGACCTGGACAAAGTGGTGCGCAAGGCGATGGACGCGGTGTTCTTCAACAAGGGCGAAAACTGCATTGCTGCAGGGCGTTTGTTTGTCGCAGAACGCATCCACGACGAATTTGTGAGGAGAGTGGTGGAAAGTGAGTAGAAAAGAACTCAAACCAAAATCGCAACACAAACCGATAACCAAATTTCCAAATGCAGAAACCTCTCAAATGGTGATCGGACACCCATTGGATCGAAAAACGCAGCACGGACCGCAGAACCACCTGGCACATCTAAGATCCCTGGAGAAGTACGTCGATATGGCAGTGAAGGAGGGCGCCAAAGTGGTCTGTGGAGGCAAACAATGTGCTCGCGAAGGACTATTCTTTGAGCCTACTGTGCTCATCGAAGTATGTGTACGTATAGTGTATATTTGCATGTTTGTGGATATAAGGGTTTGTTTGGGTCAAAGTAAAGGACAAAAGGGCGGAGTAGGACATTTGCTCCGGCGGACATCTGCTCCGACAACGGGAACCTGCTCCAGCACGTACGCGCTAGAGGCGCGTACACCCGCGGGTTTGGCAGGGTCTGGGGTAGCCGTCACGTACGTGCTTTTTGCGCGTACGCGGCTTTGACGCGTACGCGTTTTTTGACGCGTCGGAGCAAAAGTCACCGAGCAAATGTCCGATTTCCCGTTGTCGGAGCAGATGTCGCTGGAGCAAAAGTCAGGTTCGCCAAAAGGGATATATATGTTCCCAACATTTGCTCCACTAACAAGGGAATCTACCAATTTTATAATGTTTAAACTCATTTCATCGAAAACAAATATTAGCTCAAATTAAAGCCCGTAAAATACTAGACGCCAAAAAGTTGCCATCAAATCAATACGTCTTTTTAATAAAAAAATATCTTTAATTTATTTTTCATGTGTGCTTTACCGACTTAACCCGCATCTGAACCTGTACACCGGCAGGTTGATAGCACAGGCTTCAGTGCCTATGTTATGGAAGGCAAATGTAATGCTAAGAAATCGGAGATTTATTTGGCGCTTACTTTCGCATAAGATCCATTTGCCTCTCATAACATAGGTATTGACGCCTGTGCTATCAACGTGCCGGTGTATAGGCTCAGCGCTCAGGTGCGGGTAAAGCGCACGTGAAAAATAAATTAAAAAATATTTTTTTATTAAAAAGATGTATTGAAATGATTTATTGCCAACTTTTTGGCGTTCTCCGCTGAATGTGCAGTCCAAATCGAAAAACTTTAGATCTGTTTATGGTAGTGTGTCAGTTTCAAGGGTTTTAGAATGTTTGTTTGAGCCTTACTCTTTGCAATGTGAACGATCAAAATGGGTTCGAAGGGGAAGTCGGAGCCAACAAAAATCGATAATAATTCGGAATGAAGGACTAAACTTTGTGGGAAACGAGCAAAATTTTTGAATTTTTTGTTATCGAAATTCCAAAATTTCTAATCTACTTTGATAGAGGTATGTACTATACGCAGGTATTTTCCCAGGTGGAAGACGACAATTTGGCTGCCAGAGAGGAGTCCTTCGGACCTGTGATGGTCATTTCGAAGTTCGATGAACGGTTCGGCATTCTTATTTTTCACACTCATACCTCTGCCGGCCTTTCAGAAACTTTACTTGTTTTTATCTCAGGGACATCGAACTGGTCATTGAACGTGCGAATCGTACCGAATTCGGACTAGCTGGCGGTGTGTTCAGGTCGTTTTCAACCTTCTCTTCAGGTCACATTTGACCACACACATTCAGTCAAAACGTTTCATGTGCGTTACGCGTTGCTCGACATCTGCGCTGCGGCACCGTATTCATCAACACTTACCAGAAGACAGATGTAGCAGCCCCATTCGGAGGTTTCAAACAGTCCGGTTTCGGCAAAGACTTGGGCGAGGAAGCGCTCAACGAGTATTTACAGACTAAAACCATCACATTGGAATACTAAATGAGTAGTAAAGGTAATGTAGCCATAACCGTTCTCTCTTTTAACGATATTGATATTCTTCTGTGACGGTGTGGAGAAGTTTTTGCTGGTCTTTTGCCCTCCATAAGTGCAAGAGAGGGATGACTCGCGGCCACACTGAAGTGGTGACGCATCCAGCGCGGAGTCCCACATTACCTTGGGGTGGGAAAATCCCTGCGATGCCCAGGAATTGAACCCAGGACTTCTTGCCTTTGTGGGACAAGCGTGCTAACCATTACACCACGTCGCCCCCTACAAAATTATGTAAGCTCAATAGCAGGAAGTAAGGGAGCAGTAATAAGGTGGGTAGAGCTGCGAAGCTAGAGCTAGGGCGAAGGCGTACGGATATCGGATAGGCCAAAGGTCTGCCCGTGCGCAGCGAAGAGCCCTCCTGCCTCCTGACCACGAATTGAGAAAAAAGCTCAATCTTGGAGAAAATTCGATCCCATTGATTGATAAATTTGGCCGAAAGTGATTTTTTAAACTCAAATTCGAAAAATTTACATTTACAATGGTAACTTATGTTGTACACAGCATTTTTAATAACCATTGTCTATTTTTCTCTAGACATTTTGGCGCATTTTTGTTTGAAATTTTTCTGTCTTTTATTTTGTTTTACAGGATCTTTTTAAATTCGTATCTTTTCTTTCCAAATACGAGTTTTGGGTTAGAAACAATAAAGAATGAATCACAGTCTTTCTATTGTAATGCTCTAATCTACCTCCCGTTGATAAATATGGTTGTAAACACTTGTATGATAATGTACAAAAGCAAAACTTTACTTTAGATGCTTTCGAATGGCATCCACAAGCAACGCTGATGGTTCTGGAGATGGGTCCTAATGAGCTTGGCATCGCGGTAGATGTGAAGATGCGAATGGAGGATGTGAAAGCCCTTGTCCAGCTTCTATTTGCTTTTCGTCGTTCTGTTGAACAGCTCTGCATGGACAGTCCGATTATCGAGCTTCTCGTTTCTCAGGTACTCATGTCTTCCTCCTCCTCTGTTGTGTTAATGAAAAGATTGGTCTTTTTTTCAGATTAATCGTCAGCAGATGAACATCCTTTTGGACATTCTGAAAAGCTCTCGGACTGTGGTTTCTACTCCGAGTAAGAGACGTACAAGTGGAGGTTTTGACCAAGCCGAGTTGGTAGCACTGAACCAACAAAACATTCATTACGGACCATTCTTCCCAAATCTCAAGAAGCTCACAATCACATCTCAGGTTTAGTTACCATAATATTAAAGCTAGTGCGAGACCTACATTCCCAAGGGGTGGGTTAAGAGATGGGGTATCATTCGCCATTCGCAGAGGGATACGA
>JAEHOM010000597.1:0-10970 GCA_016433075.1 Hoplolaimus columbus | reverse complement strand
ATTTGGGTTTTGGCGCCAAATGAGTATTTTTGAGGAAACGGCCCATATGAGTATTTTTGAGGAAACGGTACTACCCCTGAGTGTGTATGGTATGGTGGTATGTGCGGGTTGTGTGTGGTGTGTGGTGCTGACGTCAGTCATCATTGGCTGCTCCCTCCCGCCCTTCCTCCACCCTTCCTTCCTCCATCCATCCATTCTGTCCATCCATTGGCGCTTTCGTACATATTATTCAATGCAGCGCAATGTGCAAGTTCGTCTTTGCCTTTCACTATTACCAATGCACGCACCTTCTTGTCGGCATCATGTTCAGCAATACATACATTTGCGGTATTTGCAAATGTCGTGTCCTCTCTCCGGGTATTTGGGTATTACTTGGCCCCTTATGATGATGAAAACAGACTGATTCTTCTCCCTCATTCGCTCGCTCGCTCGCTCACTCAATGTCAGTTTGACCACCATCTTCTCGTGGCTTCTCTTTCTTGTGAAACCTCCTTCACTCCCCCCTCCATCGATCTTTGATTCCATTTGGCCATTTATTGCAGGTACATTTTGTACTCCCTTCGTCTACACTTCTCACTTTGTCTGCCATTTTCACAGGCTCACAGCCTAACCCCTCGCAAGAGTGCTTCCTTCTAATTCTAACCGCTTCTTTCCAACTCATTTACACTCAATTTCTTCTTACAGATTCCTTCTGCTCATTCCTGCTTATTTGCATATTTTCTTTTCACTGACTTCAACAATTGCGACCTTAAAGGGCTGTTTTGCGAGCGGTGGCGAATCCGAGCCACCGATTACGTTTGGTCACCGATCTTCGCCGGACGAAGACTGTTGGGCGGCGACATCGTCCTCCGTCGAGCTTATGCGCGAGGGTGGCATTCCAATCACAACGACACCGGCGGCTGTACAAGGCAGAAGAAGCCCGTCCCCGACACCGTCGTCCAACGGCACATCCTCCCCACCGTCACCCGCGTCTCTTGTCCAGGGAGTTGTATCATCGCAGGAAACAAAGAACTTAGCTGGAGACAAACACATTGAGGAAGAAAACATCACCACTCTCTTCGGAGGCACACTCTGCGGCATTTGTACGTGCTTATGAGTGTTTATCTAAATAATATGGATGGTCGTCGGTCGGTATTGAAGAAGTCGGACATCGGTGGTCGGTGGACCCAATTAATGGGGGAGGTGGTGGGCACTGATGCTACTGATGTTAGCTTATCGGTATCCAATTTCCAACTCACAACAGTACGAGTCTCTGCCCAATCCAACGACAATCCGTCTTTTGTACTTTCCCACCTTGGCATCAATCAACTGGCAATGGCTTTTTGCAGAGCTACCTTCTGCTGCTGCCACCTTCCTAATCTGGCTCCCTCCTTCAGTCCCTCATAAGCAAGCACCCTCTCCCAACATAAGCACCTCTTAACTGTCCCATGGCTCCTTTTCGGTATTATGAAAAGATTAAAAATTCCTGCCTTATGCTATCTCGTCCAGCAATCTTCCCTCTTTCCACTGTTCTGCCGTATAATTACGAAAAAAAATTAATTAAAAATTGGCCTAAGAACATATCGTCATTTATGGGAAGGAAGACTTGCCCAAGCTCAGGTCTCAAGCTACTTTCCCGAATCTCATCTGGGCAAGCTCATTTTAAGCATACATGGGAATTCCAGTAAATAGCTTTCCTCTCCCCCCACCGCTTCAGCAGGTGCGCATTGTAGTCTCATTATGGAGAGAGAGAGAGAGAGAGGTGGGCAAAAGCCGAAGCTATGCAACGACCGAAACGCACTCACTTATTGCCCGCGAGTGAGCACATCACGCAAATGTCACCACAATGGCTTTGCGCATTGTGATTTTGAGTGAGCACAGAGAAATTAAAACAAAAAGCAATGCTTAGGTATGTGAGTAGAGAGAGATGAGGGGAGTGGATGGGGTGGGGAGTACGGCGAATGCACCACACAACCTTCTCCCTCCCCCCCCCAACTGTCAGTAGCCACACTACTCAACCCAACCGGCAGCATTAGTCTTGTCACGAGTGCCATCAGCGTCTGTCTGTCTGTGCTTTGTTGACGACAATCGGACAACCAATGCGTTTGGTGGAGACCAAACACCTGTCGTACTAACCCGTCCGCGGGCTTGTTTTCTGCGACCTTTCTGGTTTCCTCCTCCCTAACATCCAAACCCAATCCAGTACTAAAAAAATGTTCAGAGCTCATTGTGCTCACCAAATCCTCGACTTTACTCGTCTACAGGTTACCCACGTTCATTGGGCCGTGCCATTGCCAAATTGCTGGACCTGTTCATGGGCGCGGTTCAGTCGTCCTCCACCTCATCTCCCTCCGTGTCTTCCTGCTCTTCACCTGCCCATTCGCCTGACCGACACACAGATTCGTTGGATGCAAAGATTTCGCTGATCACCAAACTGCTGGAGAAGCGGCCTTCCCGAATGGCATATGGCATGCAAAGGGCTGTTCAGGTAACCACGGAGGATCCGCGATTCGATCCATGTTCTCCGTTTGTCCCTTCCTCCCAACTTCCAACGCATCAATTGCAGCTGTTAGTGAACTCCAGCGAAGAACAGAAGGCGGAAATGCTGCGCCAAGGAATACTGCTCCGACTGTGTGGCCTGATCACCAGATACAGTAACGTGGATGTTCCCAGCAGTCCGAAGAGCCAAAGTGTTGGAGTGTCGACGGGAAGTTTGGAAGTGGCTGGGACGGTGGAGCCGGAAGACAACAAGTTCATTGTGGGCGCAGGAGACGGGTGGAACAGCAAGAGGAGGAAGAGCGGCCAAATCGAAGAGAAACAGCGGAAGAAGCCGAACAGGCCAGGAAGTGCGGACTCGACTTCACGCAACAAAGGGGTTGGCTACGGGACCGGCTCGACACGGTCACGGTGGAAGTGAGTTCTTAATAACAGGGGGATCGGGCCGACTTCAAGCCGGCCCGGCCTGGGCCGGCCTCCGGCCGGCCCGGCCTGGCCCGCCTTCGGCGGGCCGGAAAATTTCGGCCCGGGCCGGCTTGAAGTTGGCTCGGCCCTGACCCGGCCCGAATGGTAACTAAGAAAAAGTAATTGTTTTTTTTTACGTATTTTTGCATTTTTTCCGAATTTTTTTTACATATTTTTTGCGCCTTTTTGACTGCAGATTGAAATGTCAGTGTCGTCTGTCCCGCAACCATAGCGGTTGCTTCTTTTCAGTTTTTTTCGAGGACATCGCCCAGCACCAGCGGAATGGGCATTTCTCCACGAACCGCGGAAAATACAAAATTTTCGTTGAACCATTTGTCAACATTTTTGACGATTTTTCGGATTCCCTCTCCCAGAAAATTTTTCTTGCTACACCCTGAGATCGATTATAGACATGCATTCTTCCTCCCAAAGCCCATATTGTATTTATATTTATTAGGTACATAAAAAAGCAGAAACTGAATGAATGTAGACGAAATTGAATGATGGAAAAATGACGAAAATTACCATAATTTTCTTTAAGTTTGCCATTTTTTTTATTTTTTCTCTTATTTGCTGATGAGTCGGCCTCGAGCCGGCCCGATCTCACCCCTGGTGCTTAATAAGTGATCCGCTGGTCAGCGATTCCTTAAGAACAGAAACTGATGAGACAATTAAACACAACTCTAAACGCGTGTCTAACAAGTACATTTGTCAAATATTTACATTTAAACATTTTTAAACATTCTCTGCTGTTTCCTCAAAATGAATATTAAAATAACTTTATTTTTCTAAAAATTGCTTTCATTTTTCAGCTCATTCTTTCTTTTTTCTCCACCTATTCAATTCTGGGAATTGATTATTTTTATTTTTTCTAAATTTTAATTTAATTTGACTTTATTTCACTGTATTTATATTCCTATATACCTAGTACCTACTCATTAAAAGGTTTTTTAATGAGAATTCCATAATTTTTTGCCTCAATGACAAGCCACTTTTGCAGTATCACTCGTGCGGCGGAGGAGCGTAGTCTGCACGAGGAGCATCTGATCTGGCTGCTGTCTGCACTTATCGCCTTTCTGTAGGAAATTCAAAATAAAATAACAAAACTGAAAAGGGTCCGTCTTTTTTCATGTGGGGCGATCAGTTGGGTGATCGGATCAGCGAGTGGGAGATGAGCCAGGCGCACAAAGGGGGCGAGCGGCGGCGTTCGGAGCCCACCGTTCTTCTGGAGCACATACCGACGCATTTGCTGGACGAAGAAGCCCTTCTGCAGCAGATTGGCCCGTCCGCCGTGTTCTCTCTGCTCAGCTACCATCTCAGTCAGTGAGAGTCCGAGAGACTCATTCCCAAGTCCCAACCCAACGGCTGTTCCCATCCCTGTCCCCTCCCCAGGTAATGACAGCGTGCTGGACATCAGTCAGCACATGGACTTCTACCAGGTCCTGTTCGAGCTGTGCGCAGCGTTGGCCGCCATCCCGTCTCTGCTGCCAAAGCTGGTTCTGCCCAGAAATGCGCAGTCCAAGTCCATTGCCAAGGAGCTGATCCCACAGTTCCGCGACAACCTGAACAACTACCCGTCCATGGTCAAAGGGGTCAGCGACGCGGACCTGACCTTCATGGACTTCATCCGCAAGATCAACGATTACTCGGATGTAAGAGGGGATCGATCGGACTGGTCTGATCTGATGAACTGGGCTCTATTTGCACCTCTGAATGAAGGTGATAATGCGACTCGCGCGCCAATTTGAGCGCCGAATTCCGGCGGAAAAGCGCGTCAAGACATCGCATGCGCCACGCTATGTCATCCGACCAAGCGGAGGCGGCATGGGCGAGCGGGGCAGAGAGCGTGTGAAGCGCCGGCGCAGTCTGATTCCACTGGGCACAATGAGTCCGGCTTCAGCAGGCGGCTCTCTGGCGAACATTGCGGAACATCAGCAGGAGTCAACACCGGTGACGACGGATGAGTCGTCCCATCAGCCGACTATGGCCCACTCGGCTTCCCTCAACGGTCTGTTCGGTGCTGTCGCTTCCGTGCGACAACGGAGCGGAGGACAGCGTCAACAGCCGATGGTGGTACGCATGCTGAGTGCACAGCAGTTGGAGGACCTGAACGGTCAGTCACTGGATGACCAGTACCGGGAGGTACTCCGAGAGCTCCAGATGAGCACCTATCGGTCAGTAGTAATCTTTCCGCGAACTTTCTTCATTCTCCTTACTTTTGCGCTGATCAGATTGCTCAACGATGCCGGAAAGCCTGTGCATGGGTTCAGCTTCAAGCGGGAACTGCGTTCTGTAAATCCCTTTTCCGCGACCCACAAGGACCGCACGAAGCGGATCGCAAAGTGAGTGGGTGGGTGGGGGGTGGTGGGTTGATGTTCGATTGCACTTTTGAAAATGCTTCCCTTCCATTACTCATCAGGGAACTTGCTTCCATGCACAACTCATTGCCCTTGAACGCATCCAACTCAATCTTCGTATGTATGGACGAAACCCGCTGCGACATCCTCAAGGTGCTGGTCAGTGGCCCTGACGACACGCCCTACGAGAATGGACTTTTCGAGTTCGACGTGTTCTTCCCGGTCAGCTATCCGCAACAACCTCCAAAGTGCTCCTTTTTGACCACCGGCGCTGGCAATGTACGCTTCAACCCGAATCTTTACAATGACGGCAAAATTTGCTTGGTCAGTCACTCCCAAGTCCATTTCTGATGCTCATCTCCTATCCAACAATTCAGTCCATCCTCGGCACCTGGGAGGGTCGTCCCGAGGAGAAATGGAGCCCCTTCTGTTCACTGCTCCAGGTTCTGATCTCAATACAAGGCCTTATTTTCGTGCGCCATCCTTACTTCAACGAGCCGGGCTTCGAGAAGTTCCAGGGAACTCCGAAGGGCCAGGAGTTCTCGCGCAAGTACAATCTTCATATCGAGAATGCCACACTTGTCTACGCCATCTATGAGCAATGGAAGAACGGACCGCCACACTTCAGGGTCAGTGTCTAAGCACAGGCAGGGACAGAGGATAGACAGAGAAACATAAAGGGGAGAAGGAGATCGAACTCAATTTTTAGGACATCATCCGACGCCACTTTTGGCTGAAGCGTCACTCGGTGATCCGACAAGCGGAACATTGGCTCCAAGAAGTGACCGAAGACATCCGAAACAATCAGGGAACTGGGAAGGAGGAGCTGGACGGACTGATGGAAGGTGTCTTCTCCAGTCCGAGTGTTCAGGTTTGTTAGACCACATTCCGGACTTGGGTTCAGGTTGAAATAACTAATCAATAGTAACTGTTTAGCGACAGACAGTGCGGAAACTGATCGAAGAGTTCCGAGACATGGATAATCCGTTGGTGGGCGATACAGGTGATGAGCAGGACCAACAGGACGAGTTGGTGGTGGAAGAGGAGTCGCAGAAGAGTGATCTGTGATGATCAGAAATTGTCAATTTGCACTATGTTTCCATGCATTTATGGTAAATTGCATTGACGGAATGAAGGGACGGGATGGGTTGAGGAATGGGACGGAGGAGGGCCAGGGGTCCATGGTCCACACATGTACAAAGTGATGGGTTGGATTAGGTATTCGCTGCTCACAGGAGATTGATCAATTTGCAAGGATCAATTTGCCAGATCCTAGGCAAAAATAAAGAAAAAGAAAGGAAGGATAAAAAAGAGGAATTATCGGTCCATTCTACATTCGATCGCTTTTCTGATCTTGGTTTTATTTTTTGGTGAATTCCTGATGGTGATTCAAAAACGAATAATTATTGATCCATTTTTGGCGAATTTTAGCTATTTTCGCCGACTTTGGCTTTCGAAGACTTTTCGACCAGTGTTTCCCATCCCCATTCATTCGCAGACTCCAAGGTCCGACCCCATGGGTATACGTATGCAGAAGTAGGTGGGTGGGTGCGAACATGTCACGTTGGCTGCCCTTTCAGTCTGCCAAACATCAATACCACGTAAATCCGTCCATGCCAACATTACCCTCCCAAGACATGACACCAACCAAGGACGACTGAGTCCCTCTCATGCCGCTGCCATTCCTGATTTGGCTTGGCCTGTGCTTATGCTGCTATGTCCTCCTCATCCTCCAAGATTTCTTTCCCTTTTCCATTTGCGCACTTCCTGCGCATAAGCTCTTTTCCCCTCTTGCTTACTTACTTAGGCTAACCATTGAATGAACTTGGCCATTGGTGGATGACGGTAGAAGGGGAGTGAGTGCTGATGCTAACGGTTGGTTAATGCCAAAATGACCATAAGAGCTCTTGCTTTCCGGAGTGAGCTTACATTAGAAAGTGAATTCGCTGTCAGCAGACAGTACTCATTCCCCCCTCCGCTTGCCCAATCCTCATCGCTCTTCCTTTAGTTGTTGCTTGACATGGCTCCAAGCTTGTTTCTGTTGCTTCTGTTGTCCGTAACTTGCGTGGCCAAAAATGTGATCAAAGTGGCACATTTGCAGCCGAACAACCCGAATATCGTCAACGAAGTAAGTGGAGGGAACATCTCTAGTGCCGGGGGTCCGGTCCAATGTTGACCACGTTCCCTATTCAGCCTCAAGTGCTGGAGATGTGTTACAGTGACATGAAGGTAGAGAAGGAGCCGACCAGAGCGGACCCCTCTAATAAAGTGCCCTTTGAACGTGAAGGAGCGCAACATTGTGCCGTCGGACATCAACTTCCAGGTGATCACCATGGAGTCCTGCAATCGGCTCAGCGGCGTTGAGCACGCCGCCTTCCTGCACTACTTGCGTAACGCCAGCGTGTATTTTGGACCCGGATGCAACAACGGTTGGTGTTGGTTTATGTTAGAATGATCGGATGGGAAGAGTCCGTCAAGAGATGAACGTCATCGGACGACTCGCTTCCCGCTGGAATGTGCCCATAATTGCCCATCTTTCCGGCGACGATGCCCTCTCCGACAGAACGAGTCTGTGTTCTGCCACTGCTTGTGCTTATGCACCCTCATCTTCTGCTCCGTTCAGTTTTCGACACGCTTGGTTCCGTCGCATTGACCTCCGCTACGGAGATGGCTCGCGCAACGTTGACGCTGCTCCAGCTCTATGGGTGGAAACAGGTCATAAAAAAAGTCTGCTGATGAGGAATTAGAGGAAGGAGATTCATTGTCAAGATCGGTTTGGTGAAGGCCAGCGTTAACTTTGAACGTCTGTCACTGCACTCGCTGAAAAGCTATCTGAAGGACTCGCAGATTGAGATCAACGTGGAAATCGAGCTGGATCCTTACCTAACACCGGACGAGATCATCGCTACGGGAAAGCTGAAGCAGTTACGGAATAGGGCCCGGATCATCATCGTGGTGGGCAACAAGTTTAAAAAGTTATCAGATGATTGATTGCCAGGAGATGGGCATGGACCTGCACAGCTCCAAAAGCTTTATGATCGCTGCCCACCGATCTCACATGAAAACGCATGACTACGTGTATCTGGTGCCATGGTTGGCACACGTAAGTTGGTTGTCCTGTTTCATCTCATCCCTTTGCCAAAATTGCGTGAAAATTCAAAGATGCATGACCATTACCCGTGGGAGGCCAGCAATGTGGAAAAACAGGAGACCAAGTTGGCCTACGACGACGCAATTGTAATCACGGCACACGGCTACGACAAGAAGTTCATTGAGGAATTCGAACACCGCTTCAACAAAGTGACCGGCATCATCAGCAGCTACTACGCCACACTCTCTTACATGTCCTTGTACGACGCGCTGTTTCTCTACGGATTGGCTGTTCGGGACGCGGTCGAGGAGACTAAGAACCAAAGTATCTTCCTGGACGGACGCTTCATCTGGAAGCGGATGACCGCGCGCCAGTTTATCGGTATGAGCAATGACGAAGTTTTAGGGCAAAAGGGGGAATGGGATTTGTGAGCAGCTGAATTGAATCAGCAGGAGCCGGGATTTCGACTTTGGCACTGATCCCGAGCAAATGATTGTATTGTTCAAATTCGTTATCAGGGGTCACGGGCCAAGTGCTGATGAACAACAAGGCCATCCGGGTGCCCAGCTACGCGACGGTACTGTAATTGTCGGTTGTACGGTATTCCCCTTTTTTCGAATCCCTCCGCAGTATCACATCAAAAATGGGTCCATGCGTATCGTGGTGGAGCTGACCGCACGGCTGAGTGACAAGCACAAGTGCGCCATGTCGGAGAATGATTGCTCCGAACACGTGGCGCACGAGACGATGAGTCACTATTGGGGCTCCTACGACGGGTACATGCCCAACGACATGCCCAAATGCGGCTTTGACGGCTCACTGTGCGACTACACCAACATTTACGTGACCATCGGAGTGCTGCTTTTCCTGGGCATAATCGTCCCTCTGGGCTATCTGCTCTACGTGAAGGAGTGAGTCGGTTCGCAATTGGGGACTCAATGGGATCAAAACGGAGGAATAATACCCATGCACTCGGACGTGCACTTTAATTAGATCAAACACAGATGGAACCCCAAATTTGAACGGGCTTTCTCTGTCCATCCATTCAATCAATCTTGATTACCTCTCTTGCTAAAAGAGAGAGAGGTATAATTCAAAACTCCTTCCAAAAGGTCCGTGCAATTGTCAGTCTACTGAATCAGCTTTTGAAAGACTTGAAAAATTAAACATGCTTATCAATGTCTACCCTTCACCTCATCATTATTAGGAAGGAAAGAATGTTGTACGAGATGACGTGGCGCATCCCGCGCGAGCAGGTCCGTCTTCTGGAGGATCGGATCAGGAAATCCGGCTCCATGCACAGCAAGTCCGTATCCCATGAATCTTCGTCGCTGGGAGGCTCGCTCGGTTCCGCCACAAAAGCCAATGCGCGCCTTTCGGCGAAGCAGGCATTGGCCAATGGAGTCAAGTGCGCGTACAAACGCTACCAGCAGACGCGTAACGTGTCCTTCAACAAGCACGACCTGTCCCGGCTGAAGGAACTGAAGATCACGGAGAACGAGAACCTGAACAAGTTCTACGGCATCTCCTTCAATCAGCAGAACGAGTTCATCGTCCTGTGGCTGCTCTGCCAGCGCGGAAGTTTGGAAGTGCGTGAGATGGACTAACCTTTTGGACCGGAATTTCCACCCCTTTTTTGGATAATCTGATTAATAAACTCCTGATCCCCACCATTCCTGTTCAGGATGTGCTGTTCAACGATGAGCTGAAGATCAGCCGAAACTTCCAGGTGTCCTTTGCCAAGGATGTGGTCAAGGTGATCACGGCCTTCTGCAACCGATGGTCTTATCGATAAATGTGATCTTTGCAGGGCCTATTCTTCCTGCATTCCTCCACGCTCAAATACCATGGCTTCCTATGCCTGCAGAACTGCCTGGTGGACTCCAACTGGAACGTGAAGTTGACCAACTTCGTGACGGAAGAGATCATCGGAGACAAATTGCGCCACAATGAGCTGAAGCACATCAGTCAGAGCGAGCTGTTGCGCGAGAAGAAGGCGAAGGAGCGGGAGAGAGAGGCGATGCGGAAGGGGAAGGGCCGGACGGGCGCAGCGGACGCGGATGCGGGAGATGAGGACGGGACAGGGCCGGTCGAAGAGGGAAAGCAGCGACGGAGCCGCAAGGAGAAGCAGCGCAAGGAGAACACGGTCAGTTGCAGGGAGGGGGGCAGACAGCAGTCACAGGCAGTGGAGGGAGGGGTCCAGCAGCAGAAGGGAGTTCGCAAATCGGAGGGGAGCAGCATAAGTTTGAGGGAAGACACACACAGCAAATAAAAGGAAACTGAAAGGAGACGTCCTCCATTCCATGGCTTTTTGTTAAAAAAGTGCGAAAAAAGCTTAAAAATATTCCTGTGCTTAAAATGATGTAAAATAAAGAGATTTTTTTCAAAAAAGGACGAATGCAAAGACATGGAAATTTTATCTTTCATTAAAGCTCGGAATATTGGGGGAATTGTGTTGATTTCAGGCGTATGTGTGTGTATATATGCTCATGAATAAGGTTGTCGGTCGGATTCTGGGAATTTCTCGGATATCCGGATCCGAATCCGAAACTTTCGGATATCCGAATCCGAATCCGAAGCTT
>JAEHOM010000596.1:0-10973 GCA_016433075.1 Hoplolaimus columbus | reverse complement strand
AGTGTCCACTGAAAGATGGAATCATCCAAAACTTTTCAAAAAATTCGAATGAGAATATTTAATAGTTGGAAACAAGGTTATAAATTTAATTAGTCAATTTGTTTTAATAAATGAATTTTTTAATTATGTTTTCCTCCACAACGCCCTTTTCTTCTAATCCTTCTAATACATAATACATTGCTGAGATTGTTCACGGTAGACCAGTGGGAATAAGTATCTTCGCAAAGATCTGGTAAATAAATCAGAAAATAAGTGAATTTTGCGGGAAAAAAGATTGGTCTCAACCCAATATTTCACTATAAACATAAAAAAACTTCCCAATAATGTATGGCCTATGCGTCTATGCTGCTAGAAGAGGATATTTTAATGATCCGCCGACGACCACAATTCTCTTTGTCTCACCGGATCTGAGTTGAGAAAGTAGGAAGTCGCTTGTAGCACGTCTGCCGCATGAGTTGCGTTGTGATATGCGTTACCGGACTGGTAATTGGCCTCGATGACGGTCAGCCACTTTGCCAACACATCCGGCGAACATTGCAACACCTCACACACATTCCACCGTTCGAACACCTCAAATTTCGCAAATTTTTGGCCTTTGATCTGAAAGTCCATTTTACCTTGATGCCAAGACTGGACAGCGGATGATGGTCAGTGACCCGTTCCAGCTCAATCACGTTGAAGTCCCAGAAGATGTCCCGTTCCAGCACGTTCATGATGTCGGTGGAGACGCGGCGGCGACTGGCCACTTGTGTGCTGCTGCCAGCACCGGCTGCAGATGAGTCTCCAGCAGCACACTTGCCGTCCGCAGTCAGCCCACTGATTGTGCTGCCGGAAGAGACGCGCCTCTGCTGCAGATCCTTGAACGCATCAACAACGGAGCGCTTGCGCTGACGGCTCGGATGATGGATCTGGAAGCGGATCACGTGGCTCATTATCATGGGCGTAAAGCGAGGGGAAAAGGACGAATTTTCCCTTCGAACCGCGAAACATAAATTTTTTCGACTATAAGGTAAAAATCTAAAAAATCACGAAAAATTTTGGTTGAAAATAGGCAAAATTTGTCAGTTTCTTCTAGAATTCCAAAAATTTCCCCGGCGGCGCCTATTGATACCGGATACCGCTGACCTGCCAAAAACCTACTAAAAAGTACAATTTTTTCAAAAAAAACTTTTTGGGTCGATTTTACTCCCAAAGTTTACCCTGATCAGCCCCTCGTAGTAACCACTCGCAATGCGGTCATTGTCCCGGAAGCGCGTGATGGTGGGCGTGTACAGCTCGGAGGAGGACAGAATGCGCATCGCCTCACGCAGCTGTGCCTGCGTCTCATCATCACATCGGTGCAGCACACTTCCCAGCGCAGCAAGTGCCTTGAAAAAAATTCATTAGGAAAATCAGAGCATTTGACAACAACAAAAAACACCTCGCTGATCGGCGCATCCACGAGCGCACCCGGCGAGCGGCCCTTTTGGTCGCGGAAGAAGGCAGCTGAAATCAAGCTGATGGCAAAGTTCATCGTAAAAAAGCGGTTGGAGGTTGGAGATGACGGCGGGCGATGGGGTTGATGAAGAGAAGAGAGATGAATGAACAAACATCAAGAGGAGAGGAAGACCGGAGAGGAGGAGGAGGGAGAGGAAGAGCATCACCACAGCACACATTGACTCATCCATCCATCATCCTCTTCACTTCACTCACGCATTCATCTTCCCATGACCACATTTTCATCCCTTTCACAGACATACACTCAGAAGAGTGTTGGTACTACGGTGGAAACCTCCTCTCCCCCCTCCTCACCTTTCTACGTACGTAAAAGATCATCGCCATTGCCATCGCCACCGCCACTCCATACCCCACCACCAACACAGCGTAACAACTCACCATCCGCGCTGCCTCGTTTGACGTACACATATTGTTGACTAAATGAATGAAAAATGGCATGACGGCATTTAAGAGAAGAGGAAGCGATCAGCAACATAAGGTAAATGTGCAATTTTGGGGATTTAAATGAGAAAAAAACAACAACAACTGAAATGACGCAAATGAGTCTCTTCTAATGCATAAAATGAAAAACCGTTTGAAAATAAGTTAGAAAAAAGTAAGTAAGTCAGCTTTTTACAAAATCAACTGATCTCAATTTAACAGCAGTTCTCACTAGATCATGGATATGACACGAAATTGCACCAAACCTGTTTGAACTGGTCGGAACCGCGATGCATTGCCAGTCGGAAGAGCGTCGTCGATCCGCCGAGCTCGGACTGTCAAGCGGTGGTGGCGGTCGTGGACTAGCAGCAGTAGAAGCAGCGGCTTCAGCCGACAACGGAAGTTGTTGCACCACTGGCTGCTGCTGTTGTTGTTGACCTTCAATGGACAACAGTCTGCTGGGCTGTTGCAGTTGTTGCTGCTGTTGCTGATCCGTTGTTGTTGTTGTTGTTGTGTCCTTCATCGCAACATCCGTTTCCGCTCCCATTGTCGTAATGGTCGGCGGTGGCCCGGCACTTCCCGTGCTTGTGCTCCAGGTCACCGCCGCAGCTGCGGCCGCAGTGGCACTTGCAGCAATTGCAGCAGCAGCCACATGGTTGAGGGGAGGCGCGGTGCGATTTTTGCCTGAACACCAGTGACAAGTTATATGGAATTTGAAAAGCTGAAAATTTGAAGTGTGCAAAGTCAAAAAAATCTGCACATCAAGAACCCCGAAATCTATTCGCTAGTCAAGATGCAACCAGTATTATGAGTGTAAAGATCGGCGCGGCAAAAATTCCCAATTCTCCTCGCAGATTTTTCTGGCAACCTCCAAGAGTTTCATGTTTCATCAGTAGATGGGTCTAATAAGAAGAGGTCATCATAAAAACGTGACCATTTGTTTTATCACATTCAGATATTTTTATAGCCATGAAATAAATCGCCTATAACATGAAGAAGAAAAAAAGAATTTTTCTTCATTTTTTGAGAGGGAAGATCATTTAATTATGTATTTTCTAATATGCAATAAGTCGGCAACCATATAAATTTCATACAAAAGATGAAATGACTTTAGTTATCTATTTCATCCAAAAATGGAAGGAAGATGCATGGATGATATGTGACAAACATATTGAAAAGCTTAAAACCATTAAATTTTATATTTGAGCATGACATCATAAATTCACCAATATGCCCTTTGGCCTGCGCGCCAAGTTCTAACAATCACTAATTCACAATGATAAAAGACCAAGAATAAATAAGGAGCAATTTCCCAAAATTTAGCCACATTGAAGGGAGGCATTGTAGCAAGAGTTATTGGCGTATGATTGGTACGCTAATCTGAGCATGTAAAATGCGGCGATGGTAGGTGCACACTCTCATTCATTTATGCATCTGCCGTTCATTGTTAATTAAAAGTTGGTCATAAGGAGGTGAGGACAGCAGGGCACTTCCCACCCTGTAAACCCATCAAACCAAACCGTTTCTAAGAATTGGATAACAACAACCACCGACCAGCAGCGGACGGTTCCGTGGCCGCACCGTCCGAGCCCAGCACCGTTGCCCGACTCCGACCAGTCAGCAGCTCGTACGCGCGGTTGACGTACTGGACAATGTTGCGCTCGTCACAAATTTTGATGGGCTGTTGGGCCTCCTCCACGACAGCAAACAGTGCGGGCACGGCACGCAGACGGGAGGTGAGGCGCGCGAACTGGTCGCACAACGAGGTGTCCGTGGAGGAGCGCAGAAAGAACTGTAAAAAACAAATTCAAAGTGAATAAAGTTGTGCCAAATAACAAAAACATATATTAGACCAAAGTACAAATAAAATGTTGAAATTTCTGTCTCACCAAAACATGGACCTGTTATGCGGTTCAAATAATGGTATTTTGTGGAATGGCGGCGTCCCATATATTTGCATTTATTGAGTAAAAAGCAAAATTGAGTTTTCTCTGCTAACAGCAGCGACTTATGGGTTATGGCCGCCTTTTCAGCGGAATTCCGAATTTCCGTTGGTCCATTTTTGCTGTCTGACCCAGCTTCCGAGGATGAGGAGATGATGATGATGGGAGTCTGGAAAAAGGCGCAAAAAAGGTGTATGGAAGGTGGAGGACTGGAGGAAGAGGATGAGGGGGGTGGGCGTATGAAGGAGATGAAGGCGGAAAATTGGCGGATGGATGGACGGACGGAGTGGAAAAGACACTGACGGCGGCAACCCCCGGGGTGCCAGAAAGAATGGTGGCTGCTAATTGGGGCAGAAATACTACTCACTCGCATGCTGCACAGGACGAAGCAGTGTCCAATGTGAATGGGAGGGAGAGGGAAGAAGGGGAAAGGGGTCCATATCTGCATATCTTGGGGACAGCAACGATGAAATCGGAATTAGCGCCCCTCTTGCCCTCCTTCCTCTTCCTTCCCTCCTCCAACACGATCTCCGCCCTTTTGTGGCAAAAATGTGTTTCGCTGTTTGCTTTCACATAATTTTTGCCCTATTCATCTAACTCAACCACCACCGTAAATGAATTTCCTTAAAATAATTATAAAAAAATCCTAAATTGCGAGGAATAAAGCGGAAATTCGCAACACTACACCCCCCTACCCTCACCCTCCCACCTCGTAACAAGCCACCACCTAACACCACCATCAACCAAAAAACATGTTCTTTTGCCCAATTAATTTATGGACAATGAAAACCACCAAACACAGTGGGAAGCAGAAGGGCATTACATGTTATAAATTATAACTAACAAGAACGAGTCAGCTTGGAAAAATTCTGTGAAAGGCAATTTTATGTAGACATAAAGTTTTGGGATTGTTAGTTTGTCTAAACAATCTAATAAAAAAAATTTTGACCATATAAATATGCTTAAAAAAAGCGGTCTTATTATTAGAATCATCATAAACTCGTGAAAATGAAATATTTTGATTTGTAAAAGCCAAATATTAAAAGAACCCTTGGAGTTAGTGCGTACTTGTTGAACAAAAAAGAAAAAGAAAAAGAGAAAAACATGCCTGTTGGACGTGCAGTTTGGCCATCTGGCGCACTCTCCGCTCATTGGGCACTTTGTCAAGCAGCACCGCGTAGAGAATGTCTTCATCGGCACCAGCGTAAGAAATCGGGACAATGTTGCTGCTCCTTCTGCTGTTATCGATCGGTTCCGATCGAACTGATCTATAAAAAAGTGATCATAAAAAACATTGAATGCGTAAATAACGATAAACAATATCAAAAAGATCAGTTTTCTGTGATGGAATGAATATAAAACAAAAATCAAGAAATTCCCTAAGTCTGTATAGTTAATTGAAGAAACTTTTTAAAATTATCAGATTATCACATAAGTCCAAATTCGTCTAATTATTTTATTAATTTATAAATTAGTAAGTTGATTGAAAATCTAAATATTAAATTTGAATTGTGCTGACTTCAATATTTCGGACAGTTCATTCTTTGCAGCAGCCCCGTCCAGCAGCACCAAGACAGGTCGACGCCGGCGTACTTCATTAGCAGCCGCGGTCGAAAGACAGGCCTGAAAAATGAAGCGTTAAGAGGTCTACAAAGGTTAATGCGTAGCCATTAGCCAACTAACTTAAAAAACGTCACATTGCACACTCATTCTCCCATATACGCTTTCGTCCTCTCCTATCTAACTGCTGATGTTCATAATTAGGGACCAAAGTTCAGGATGAATTAATAGAAAAGATAGATTCAATTAATTAAAATTGTTCGATTAAAATTTCACAAAATCAATCGTCCACAAAAATTTCACAAAATCAATCGGGATGAATTAATTGAAAAAATTGTCTTAGTTAATTGAAATTAATTGGTCAATTATAATTTAAGTGTCCGGTCTCATTCACATATTCACAATCGTATAACCATAATAATAAGATAACGCGCAGAAAGAAAAAAATCCCCAAAGGAAATCTGTTCAAATTCAAAGAAGTATGTAAAATTACTTACCTGAACTTCCCATCCGGCGTTTTGCAGCGCAACAATGAAAGGACAGGCGGGCGGAGGAAAACACGCTGATGACGTTGGATAGGCGGAAGAACATTGTGGAGGATGATGGTGGTGGGAAGAGGAGAGCACCAAAAGAGCCTTAACAAAAAAATCTGTTGGCGCAATTTGCATTATTTGAAAATAAAACGGCAAAAAGGACATTTAAGACTGATCGAAACCCAATAATCAAATATTTTCTGATATTTGTTTTCTATGTTTATTTTAGCGCGAATTTGAGCTTCATAAAGTTTTTTTTGCGGATATAAATAATACATACAATGATGAGACTACTCTTATCCATCTATTAAATGTTAGTAGATTAAGAACAAAACAATACATTTCTATTCACGTCTTCCTATATATTATAAATAATAATACCAAAAAAATATCATCACAATGTTCTTTGAGATGATTCTTATGGCTTTATGGCCAGTGGTTTCTCCTATTTTGTTCCTTTCTCAAGAGAAAAAAATAAAGCAAAAAACATCCCTGGAAAACATTTTGATGGGAAAATGGTATTTGTTGCATTGTTCTTTGTTCCCTAATTGTGCAATGCGATGTCCCCCCACCCCATAACCACCTCCCTCCCCTCTTCTCCTTACCCGTTTGCACGGCCTGAGCAGCATTGGCCCGTACTGATCAGAGGTGAAGGAGGAGGAGGACCGGTGGAGGAACAGGGGTGACGACGGCGGGGAGGACGAGGACAGAGGTGGTGAGGAACAAGAAGGGACCGAGTCCTGCGGCTAAGTGAGTGAGTTAGTTGAGTTAGTAAGAGGAGGAATGAAGAATCAGATAAATTGCGATAAAGTCATTTATTGGTCATTTTAAAAGAAAGATTGAAAAGTAAGTTTTGCTGAGGACATAGGTAGGCACGTATTTAAGGGGGGGGGGTACACGGGTTACGTACCCCCCCCAAGGCCGAAAAAATTTTTTTCAGCGATGGGGGGAGAAAAAGGTAAAAAATTCGAAAAATTTCGTTCAAAATAGGTCAAAATTTGATCAATTTTCCCCGGCGGTGCCTACCGAACATCCCAAAACTTCAAAAAGTGTTGATTACCCTATCCAAAAGGGCAAAATGGACTTTTCTTTGGCCTAAAAATGCATTTTTTGGCTGAAAAATGCCTTTTTTTGTTCTAAAAAATATCAATCTTCGCAAAAAATTTTCGCCGCGCCGAAGGCGCGGCGAAAATTTTGGACCCCCATTATAGGTACACCCCAGACCAAAATCCTAGATACGTCCCTGGACATAGGTGATTTGGACCAACAATTAAGCCCGTTTGGAACCCAGGAAAGGGAAATTTTGCTTGTTTTTCCGGTTTTTAATGGCCTTTTTTTTGTTAAAAACGCAAAATGGGAAATGCATCCAGAAAAATTAAAAAAAGCATAGATCGTTAAATTTTGAATTGCAAAAGTTACATCAAAGCAATAACATTTTAGAAGTGAAGACACATGGGATAAAATGCAAATTTATGATAAAGTCCATGTGAACACAAACCCGAACCCGGTGCCTCCCACAAAATGTCCTCAAAGTACTTACCAACAAGATTGCACGTTGCTGCTGTTGTTCACCAACCGCATCCAACGTCGCCGCCATGGGTGAACCGCCGCCGCCGGAATCCATGTCGTCACCCGAGTTGGTACCGTCCGCGTACTGAACTGCGCGGACCGCGCGAGGGTGAGTGCCCTTGAGGATGCCTTCGGGTGGTCTCCGTTCAGCATCCGCTGACGTTGTCTGCTGCGACAGAAAGTGGAAAAATTAAAAAAATAAAAATTACCCAACTTATAATATACCACGTGGAGATGATTGAAAAACAATGTCCCATACACATTTAGGTGATCCCAGGGTAATTATTAAAGTACTGTATAGATAATAATATATCCAGTAAAGTAAAAAGTAACAGGATTAATAATGGCTTGCTCTCTCTGTCAATACCTTTGAGCCTCCAGCAAGCACCCTCAGCGTAATCCGATTGCCCTTCTTGGTCTTCTTCTCCTGCTGTTGCTTCTGTTTCATCTTCCGCTTCTTCCGCCTTCCCTGCGCTTTCTTCCCGCCATTTGCCAGCGCCTCTTCTGGTGTACCTTCGGTTTTCTCTTCCGCTTCTTCCTCATCTTCAGTGCCGTCATCAATGCTTGAAGAGGATGATGATGACGAGGAGGAGGAGGAGCCTGAGCAGCACCAGCGCATCCGTGTGAAGCACGCGTGTTGATGGAAAATGGAATGAAGTTATTCTTATTAAAAATTATGGCCAGAGATTGTTGAGAAGACGATGGCGGCAGGAGAGCAACAGTAGTAACAATACATTACTGACGAAGGCAACTTCTTCTCGTTGTTGTTGGAGTAACGGAAAGATGGAAGAAAGGGAGAATCTGCAAATGTTGGGAACTCATCAGTCAAACAACACAAATAGTATTTGAGCATGCTAATAGTTGATATTAATTCCGGGTTCCAGAGTTTTCCGAATTTATATGTGTCGGTTCTGGTAATATTTCGCGTTCCTGTTTTTTTCTATAGAACCCAACTATTTGGCACCAGAAATAGACACCCGAACGAGAAAAAGGGAACACATGCATCAGCCACATACCTAGGAACGAGTGAAGGAAGGGAGGGAAGGGGGCATACTCAACTGAAGTTTGATGCATTCATGCCATATTTGGGCACCACACAGATGAAAAAGTGTGGGGTGTTGGGACAGATGGGAGAATGTCGCAAACGATGATGATGAATGGATGGATGGTGATAAAATGCACATATTTTTATTCAGCAACATCCGTCCATCCCCCTCCCTCCCCTATGCACATTGCTGCGAGGTGGGCGCCTACGCGAAAAGTGAAGAGCGGAGTGAATATAAACATTCACAGAGTGCACGAATATGAATGAATGATGATTGTGGACGGAAAACACACCCATCCGCTCGCCAAGAACCATTCTTGGACAATATCAAATGGATGAATGAATGGAAAGACGGAAGATGAGTGGAAATAGATCAGCTGTAGGCTGGCCGCACTCCACCCAGCTCCACTCTTCCGTCCTTTATTAACAAGTGCGCTTATGGTGCTCTGTCACTTTCACTTCCGATCGACTTTTCCATTATGGCCGATGAAGCTTTTATTTGTCTGTTCTCATTTTATTGCTTTGCACTTTTCACATAGTTCGATATTTTGTAAGATGAAATGCATTAGGAACAATATGCAAATGCCAAAGGCCGTTGCGCAAGACCTAACCACTGGTTCACAAACAATAAACGTGAGGGGAAGTGGTTGTGGATGAGAGCAACTTAATCCGATATAAGATAACATATTGCCTGGAGAATGGCCTTTTTCCCGAGGGAATGAAAGAGGGGCGGCGAGCTGCGATTGCGGCCGCACGCACCCATATAAATGCACGCATTCTTCGCATGTGTGCGATGGTCGGTCGGTCGGTCGGTCGCTGGGCTTTGCCCACTAATAAGTAAGCTGTGGCCACAAGGCCTGTGGAGAGCTCTCACCACAACTTTTTTCCTTCTTTCTATGTTTGTTCGCCGAACATCAAGTGCTATTTCG
The DNA here is from genome assembly GCA_016433075.1 of Hoplolaimus columbus. Taxonomy (NCBI): domain Eukaryota; kingdom Metazoa; phylum Nematoda; class Chromadorea; order Rhabditida; family Hoplolaimidae; genus Hoplolaimus; species Hoplolaimus columbus. Next base: position 1,477 of record JAEHOM010000596.1, on the reverse strand, counting down.
CGCACACTCTCCTTCTCTCGTCCCACCAGTGTGTTTTACGCCTCGCGTCTACGTCACTGTCCGTCCTCTAGGGAAGGGGAGGATAGCGCTCCTCGTTCCTCCCTCCATTCCCTGGCCATTTTGGCCACAGAGTGCACACACTGGTTGGCTGGTTGGTTGACTGACTCCATTTTCCTTCTCGCTCCGCCGGTCCATCAGCAGACGAGTGAAACTTAGGGAGTGTGGTCCGCCCCTTTTATATACCATTCGCCCATTCGCGTGCTACCCTTTCCCTCATCCCTCTGATGAAGTTCACAAAAGTTGAATCCCGGAAGTTCTGAACTTTTTCTTTTTACTTTCTTTCCCCACAGAGCCAATGCCCTCAGGCCAAAATACTTTTGGGTGACACATCTGTAACTGATTTACTGGCCTAGTGGCCTTGTTGGTGGGCAATGCCTAAAGGCATATGCACAATGCCATTGGACTCGAAACCCTTCAGCCTCCGCTGTTTTGGCTCCAATTAGCCAAGTCAGAGGAGCGAGCGGGTCAAACTTGGTCTGCCGCCACCAGCCCACCAATCTCATTCAATCCATCCTCCAACCCAACAGCAGCAGCATCGCGAGTGCAAACAGTGGCTGGGATTGGGAGGGAAGGGGCGGAAGAGGGGAAATGGAGGGAAGGAAAAGCTGAGCTTTTGGGTGCTGCTGCTACTGCGCTTCCATCCAGCCTTCTCCCTCTTCCCTTCCTTCCATCCGACCCCGGAGGGGGGCTGGTGGGGGTCTTCGCTCATTTGTGCCAACACGACACTGACTGACTGGCTGCTGGCTGGGGGAAGGGGTTGCTGGGCTGTGTGTGTCCTTAGTCGGGGGACCCCCGACCCCGTCGGCTCATTGCTCGGCAAACATTGTCCCAGTCGCCAATTTGACTGGGAATGCGAGGTGCACGGAAAGAATTCGATGTGAAGGCGACGGCGGCGAAGAACGCGGAGATGGACTGGACGGACGGACAGACGGGCAAACGTCGTCGCCACACATGCTGCCCTCCCGGGAAGGAATTTTTTCCTTCGTAGAGGAATTTTTTGTTCTGCAATCGCAAGACTATTTGTCAAAAGTGTGGGGAGGGGGATTTATGGAATGCAAAAATAGTTGCACTATGGCCATCATCCATCATTGGCTTATTACTTTTTTTTTGAATTGCCCAGCAAGAGCCCAAGAATGTACAGAATTTACCGATGTCTAATTGTTGTTCCGAACACTACTGTGACGGCAATGGGTCCCGAACGCTTACGTAGCTAGAAAATCGATTAAATTATTGGTGTGGGTCCCAGGACCAATCAACAAAACACTCCAGCAGAAGGCTAATAAGTACGGGTGAAGTGAGAGGAGAGGCAATTGGTCCTCAGCGGCTCACCCACTCCTCCCAATCGATCTCTCCTCTGGCAGGTCCATCTGCCACCCCACCAACCTCTGGCTCCAACTCGAGCACTTCTACCCACCCC
>JAEHOM010000595.1:0-10981 GCA_016433075.1 Hoplolaimus columbus | reverse complement strand
TATTCGTTTTCTAATGTAGCTAAGCACAGATCCCAATAACGTTGCATAACCATAAAGTGTCTAGTCACAAAATACAAAATTTCAATCTGTTTATTATAATTAATTGCCAAAAAAAATTTATAAAAAAATGAAATTTCAAAAATTTGAAATTTATTGTATCTAAAACGGGTCTTCAAAGTTAAGGTGTCGAAGCGAATGTCTGAAGCTTTTGTTAGGTTCTCCCACAGTGGTAAAAAGACCGATTGGGAAAAGAAACAAACAACTATTGGTTAGGTTGGTCCAAAAGTTTCGACTCAAAATGGATTAATTTATTTTTTTCCAGCTATCAATCAACCAACCAACAACAAATTTGGCACCATCTGAAAGCCCTATTTCTCTAGTATTTACCAATTCAAAAGAATTTTTTTGCTTCAGGTTTTCATGAAAAAAATCGACAAACAACCATCCGAAAAAAATTCAAAAGTCAAAAATGAGTAGGTAAAATTTTTTTAAAAAATACCATAAAATTCTCCGTACATGATTGCATAGAATTGGTTTACACTTTGCATTCCCTGTCAATCCTTTGTTTTTCAATGATTTATTAATATTTGAAATAATTTTCTTTTTTGACCATGGTTGTTTGTCGAATGTTTTCGACACGAAAACCAAAATCAAAATTAATTCTTTTGGGTTGACAAAATACTAGAGAAATTGGGCAGTCATTTGGCACCTAATTTGTTGTTGGTTGGTTGATTGATAATTAAAAAATAAGTTAATCCATTTTGAGTCGAAACTTTTTGACCAATCTTACATGTTTTATCTCATGCAAACATTCGCTTCAAAACATTATCCAAAGAAAAATAAAGGGCGAGTTTTAGATACGATCTGCTCCATTCTAAGCTAGTCATTAGTGTCTGACTCCGAAAAACAAAACAGTTTCCATGTCCGACTATATTCAAAATTCAAAATCTAATAAACAAATTCAAAACAGCCACTCAACTTTTTCGCGTCGAATTAGTTTACGCTCATTTTTTCCATTCTGCTTGATCTCTTCAAAATAATCAGACAGTGTCATACATATGCTGCTAGGTGCTAGTATTTTCAGATATTTTTAGCTTGGAAAAAATACAATATTTAAAGACGGGGCGCGACATTTGAAGACCCGACATTTGAAGATCGGACATTTGAAGAACGACATTTGAAGACCGACCTTTAAAGACCCGACTTTTGAAGACCCGACCTTTGAAGACCCGACTTTTGAAGGTCGGTCTTCAAAATTTTGAAGGTCGGGTCTTCAAAAGTCGGGTCTTCAAAGGTCGGTCTTCAAATGTCGTTCTTCAAATGTCAAATCTTCAAATGTCAGGTAGCCTTTAAAGAAATATCCAATTCCCGCGGATCCAGTCCCGTACCCGAATCGAAATGGGGACTAATGGCCACAGTCATTTTGCCAAGGCACTCGTAAAGTAAACGGAATGAAAACAACCTGATTCCTAAACATCATTTATGCCTTTATCAAGGATATATAAGATATGTCTAACAGATTATCATATAACAACAAATCATCGCTTTGATAAAAATGTCATTGATTGATACATTATTGAAAGTTCAGCCAAAGTACGCATCGCAAATCCCGTTCAGCTGAAGGTAAAGTCATGATTTTGTTGTCAGACCTGTCAAAAATGCCAGTAAAAATGTACCGTGCAGACAAAATGTGCTCGGTCGCACGTCTTTGTCCACCGATCGGTGCGTCCCGCGTACTGATCGGCACAGAAGTGATCAACGACCACGTTGGTGTCCGACTCCGAAAACAGCAACATTTTGCCAACACTCGGCCTTCCGTCGGGCTGGGCATCGGGTTTTGCAAGCGCAAAATATTTGCTGAACACAGATGGGTGCGTGATCAGACAACTTTCTGATCAGTGACAACTGACAATTACCTGCTGAAATATGAATTTTTACCGTAAATGTGTCTTAAAATCTCGATTACTTTTCGCGCCAAAAGACCAAGGAAAGGCGCTCAGAAAGGCGTTCAAATTCGGATCTCAGACCTTCAAGCGCAAACTGGTTTCGTTTCCCACCAGCTTCATCTTCTTGGGGGGGGGAGGGTGGAAGTTGGGTTTGTGGTAATTTTAAGAATAAAAACTAAATAAATTTTGAATAAAAGATTACTTGGCACTTCTGCTGCAGACGATGTTGATGGGCCGCCTGTCTGATCCTCACAGATTTCTTCAATCCTGTTTTTGTCACTATTCTCATCCTAAAGCAAGTTGACTTACAAATCATTTTCGGTCTAATCCAGGCCTCTGAAAATCAACATGCCTTGATTTTTGTTTTAAATTAAAAATATAACAAAAAAAACGATAATGTCACTTTTTTGGTATGAACCTAAATCTCAGCATAGCAAAATGAACCCTGTCAAATGAGTGTGAGAGGGCTCCTTTTACACATCAGCTCGACACAGTCGAAAACCTTGTTTTTATAAAAACATCAGATAATAACATATTCTTGAATCATTGTGCAATGTTCTGATTCCATTTATATTTTATTTCTCGTAAAATAATTCATAACACCCCAGACTTTTAGGAACATCAAAACTTTCCAGTGATGAGTTGACAAAATTTCTATTTTATTGTATTCTTTCTTACCTCCTCATGAGTCATGACGTGTCAAATGGGTGTATTTAAAAGTTTCTTAAAAACCACTCGAACTCATATTTTGGTATCAAAAATTCCGGATTTTTGAGGGTTGACAAAAAATAAGCTCCGGAGGTTCTTTTACAGGAAATATGCTATATATTGTAGATAATTCTACGCTATATTTTAGATAAATCGTAAAATGGCAACGCGCACGTGTTTGTGTTTGTGACGCCAATACAACGCATTCCGCGCGGGCACAAACATTGCGCGCGCGGCACAATTTGTGTATGCAAATTGACAGCTGAGAAACACGCGCCCGTCGTGCTTGGTCGGCTTGGACTGGCGCAGCGAGTACAGCGCACAGAGCAGCCTTAGTGCCAGCCGACGTTCCTTCTTGCCAGCCGATGGAAGGTCGGCAAGCCAGCGCCAGTGTTTGCCAAATTTATCAGTGAAAATGGCATCATTGCAATTGCTCAGATGAACACGCCTGTTGGAATCTGAAAAATTCAAAAAAAAAAAAACATTAAAAAATTCTAATGTTGGTAAAAAAAACATATTTTCCTAAAAAAACCATAATTGTTGCAAGAGCCTTACAATGTTTGTTTTATCGAAATAAAAAAGTTCATTTTAACAATTTTAACACAGTAAATCGTTGGCATGAAAATGATACATTAACTGGCTAGCATCGGACAGGTTCAAACCCACAAACCAATCCAAAATCTTTAACCTCCTGATAAGGATGCTTTCCAATGCCAAAACTGATTGGCCGTTACAGTGTCCAGCGAAGAAGATGAAGTTGAGCCTGGTTTGCCGATCTGAGTTTGGCATCGGTAACTATTGAGTTGTAATAAAAAAAATTGTTTTTCGAAAAATTTTTATCCCTATCCTACTATATTACCGTTTGATTTTTGATAAGTTTGTTCCAATTCTTCAATATATGTAAATACAGATATTTATTACAGCTATAAAACAACTTTTTTGTTTTACCGAAATGATATTAACATATTTTTTGCTAATGTATTTTTGTGAGAAAAACGTATGCAGAAATGCCCCCCACCCCTCTCAACCTTGTCCTGCTGCTGTTGCTGTCTTTGGTGCCCGTACTGCTTCGTCTCCTGCACCGCCTTCATCTTCTTGTCATTCATGCCGGTCGCGTTCGGCGCTTGTGGAACATTCACAGGCCGGATTAGCGGCGTGACGCTTTGAAGTCCACATGGAGCATTTGAACAGCTTTGGCATGGCACTTTTCTGTTTTACCACTCCCACCCCCAACCCCCAATTGTCTTACCAAGATTGACATGTTTGATATGTCATGGACATGGACATGTTACGCAATATTTTTCGACAATCTAAGGTTAGATTAATACCAAGGGTATGTAACAGGGATTCCGCAAATCCGAAAATAAAATATGGAAAATGGCATACGGAATATGGAAAGGCCAAAAAAAATATGGAATCCCGGAACGAAAATTCCGGAACCGGAATGGGATAAAAATTTCACTATTTCCAATGTAAAAAAATTTACCATCAAAAAATAAAGTATTTAAAGTCAAATACCTTGGTATTATGGTATCATGTATGATGTATGGTATTATTATGTATGTGTATTATGGTATTATTGGTATTATGGAAAAATTGAATTTATAGATTGAATTTATAGGCAAAAAACATGGAATCCTGGAATTAAAATTCCGGAATTCCGTAAGATCAAACATGTCCCATGTCATGGTAAGGCTTTTGGGGGTAGTAAAACGGAAAAGCACCTTTGGCATGTCCATTGCTTACTCCGTCGGCGGAGCCGTGACATGTTCGCGCACGCGGGATGGAACCATCGACGGCACGCGGGGCATTGCACGCCTTCCAGTCCAACACGACCATTAGCACATGCACCGCAAAACCATGACGGAGTTTTTGAAGTGTTCGGACAATATGATGGCTGATGAGGAGATGAGTTTTGGCCAGGTGTTCGTTTAGATTTTTACATTTAATATTTTTTGTGCAAAATAATTTTACCAACTTTTGAACCATCGAATATATGGTACGTAACAAGTAAAATTGACAAAATTTAATCCATGGAACCCTAATGTTCTGATTTCAGAAAAAATTTTCGATTTAGTCAGGCCAGGTTTTTGAGCGAAAATTGTTAATTTTTTAATAAATAAATTTTTTAATAAATATTACATCTGAACAGCTTTGGCATGTCCATTGCTTGCTCCGTTGGCGAAGCCGTGACATGTTTGTGCACGCGGGGTGGAACCATCGACGGCACGCGGGGCACTGCACGCCGTCCAGTCCAACACGACGATCATCACACGCACCGCAGGGCCATGACGGAGTTGGGCCCTGGTTCAACTCTCGGCATGTTGGAACAGCAGTCGACTCCGGAACAGCTTCAAAAAAGCTAATTTTTCAGAAATTGATACTTTTCGGTTATGGGTGAGACAGATCCAGGCGTCTTACCAAGATTGTATGTTTGACATGTTGTAGACATGTTAAGCAATATTTTTCAACTTCCTTGGTTAGATTAACATTGAATATTATTGCTTGTCATGTCTAATACATGTCAAACATGTCAAGCTTGGTAAGTCATTTGGGTCTGTCTATCCATAACCGAAAAGTACCTTTATTTTCAGGTACGGGTATAAAGCGCACAATAAATAAAAAAAATTATTTTCCTCCAAAAATTAGAACTGAAAACATTTTTTGATAACGCTTAAAGACGCCAGCCAGACTTAAAAATTTCATAATTACACCTCAACAAACCTTTCAAATGTGCAGCAGCAGATGCTGGAGTCAATTCGCTGACCAGTGAAGGTTGAGCATAAGGCAAATAGGATGTTGAGGAGATCATTATAGTTTGGGCAAAAAAAAAATTGGAGCGATTATTCAAAAATAAGGGAATTCAAAACAATGGGAAACACCTAACACCTCCACCCCACAACAGCATCCATATGAGATGAACACAATGGAAGTGGGGGGAGGGGGGGGGAGGAATAAAGGGGAGAAAAAGGCGGACGGATGAAATGACGGATGCGGACAGCAGCAGATGGTAAGAGAGACTGTCGCAGTTGGCGGGGATGGTTTGAATTTGAATTTGTGAGTGATTTATTTATTGAGGGTTTATTACAGATAGAGATCGAAATTTTGAGTTAGTCTCTGAATCTGGATTCTTGATTCTGGATTTGGCTGTGGTCTGGATCTGGATTTTCTGGACTTAAAATCCAGAACATCCAGATTCGACCAGACCCCAGATCCAGGTCTGGATTTTCAGTTTTATGTAAACAAGTTGCCAATCAAAAATATCAGTGCTAAAAAATTATGTCAAACAAATAAAATAAATTTATAAGATTTTTATTTGTATTAATTCCCAATTTGCAATTGCCCTTACAGCTTCTTCACAGCATTATCTACGACAAATTTGCATATAATTTTTTGAACAATTATTTTTCGTCGTTTTCATTTAATTTTGATTTTAAGGGCTTAATTATTGCCAGTTTAAACAATTATCGATGAACAGTTATTTTGCGTCGTTTTCTTTTTAACTTTGATTTTAATTGCTTAATTATTGCCAATTTAAAAAATTACTTATCACTTATCACACGATCCATTTTCGCAAATTGGTCAACTTCTTTAACATAAACAGTCGAAATCGCCAAAATTTTGTCAAGCGGCGCCTTTCGGCGCCGCCATCACCCCTTAAAATCTGCAAAAATCGGAAACATTCCAAAAAATTGGACACAAATTCCCTTTTTTGGTCTAAAAATGCATTTTATGGCGGAAAAAGTTTTTTAGTCAAAAATACCAATTGGAAATATAAAAAATATAAAATTTTTTTTGGGTTTTTTCGCATAAAAAATTGCGAGTTTCCTTAAGAGAATTGACTATTATTCGTCAAAATTTCCCCGGCGGCGCCTATCGGCAGATCGGTACTGTCGGCACCCCCCCCCCAGAATTACCAATAACTAATAAGTTTTAAATCCAAGAAGACTAAAAATTGCCTTTTTTGAGTGGGAAAAATGCTTTTTTTTCTGTTCAAGGAATGTCAATTTGCGCAAAAATTTTCGCCGCGCCTTTGGCGCGGCGAACAATTTTCCAAGGTATGGTATTGCTCAGCATGCGCGGCATTTTTCCGTATCCGCACTTTACGGACAGGAAATGGCCTGTCCGTAAAATATACTAATACGGAAATGTCCTCTCCGTAACAGTCGAATACGGAAATGACCTGTCCGTCTTTGAAATTTTAGACTAAAAAAATTTTGGATGAAAAAAACCGGTCCTCTTATTAATCACTGGTGTTGGCAATGATTGAGGTTTATTCTTCTTTTTTTTTAGATTTCACAATCTATCAAGTCAGTAGATGAAAAGGAAGGGACGGGAGCCGTTGAATGTGCACCTCATTATGCGACGGTGGGCATGAAGCTTTGGAGTGATGAGATGGTGTGATATCGGACGAATAAATTATTCGTCCGATAATGATGCTTCTTCGTCTGCCTTTTTATACATTTGTTCCCATTCGTGCCGATTGGCGAATGGCGATCGACCACCCACCTTCTTGCCCACACCGCTCGGGTACAGCCCATAATGTCGCCGACCAAAATGTCGCGGTTAAAAAAATGAAGGCTGATATTTAGCGTGTTGGATATGGCATAAAGAAAGCTACAAAATGACTATTTGATCACTTGTTAGTATTGAAAAAAGTTATGGCCAGAAAATTCCGTTATGATCAGAAGGTTATGGCCAAAAAATGATTTTCCGGCAATAACCTGTTTCAACCTCAAGCAATGTTGACGATCAAATAGTCATTTTTGTAGCTTTTTTTATGATCTATCCAACAAGCTTGATATATCAGCTTTCAATTCTTTTTTTCTTTATTTTTTTTTTATATTTGTTTTTTCTCTTTTTTTATTTATTTTTTCTTTTTTTCCGATTCCATTGCTCAACATACATTGGCTTTAGTTTTTCTTTTTTAGACCTTTTTGTTCGTTGATAGTGTTTGACGGTTTCTGTTTGCCAATGGCGGCCATATCGGTGATAGCAGGGGTCCAAGCAAACTTTACGCTGAGTCTTCTGAATGAACTGGTAAATTATAAAATAAAAAAATACTGTATTTCCTCTAATAGCTCCCCGGAGAAGGGGGGTTATTTTTTCAAGACCTCAAAAATTGGGAATTTTTGACACAAAAAATGCGTATTCACTTGGTTTTTATGCAACTTTTTAATAAACCATTCGACACATCTTGAGCAGATTAGAAAGAATATGCAATAAAAATAGAAATTTTGTCAACTCACTGGAAAGTTATGGTCTCCCCAAAGTCATCAGGGGGAAGGGCTATTAGGGACGGGGGGTGGGGTTGAGCTATTAGAGGAAATATGGTAATAATTTTAAAAAAATGGACAAAAAATCAGGGTCAATGTGTGACGGGTGAGCTGGCGCATCCGTGTTCTGTGGTGGTCTCACCAATCTCGGTGGCCTTGGTGCTGGCTATGGTGTATGCCGGTGCTCGTGAGAAGACTGCTGAGGAGATTGGTCACGTGATTGGTGGAGGTAAATTGGGGGGGGGGAGGCTATTATTGGTGGAAGAATTATTTTTCGACCCCTTCTTCATACCCAAAATTTGAAAAAAATATTATTCTGGAAATTCTGATCAAATTTTTCGGAATTTTGACCAAAATTTCCAATTTTGCCAATTTTCCTTCAATTTTCATAGCCAAACTCTCAAACGCGCTACACACGACAAAGCAAATTATTTGGTTACTTTAGAAGAATATTCGGTACTTTCCGGTTAACGGGGGGGGGGTGCGCCAACCCGCTTAGTACAAAAATAGCGCGTGCGCGACAAAAAAGTTTTGGCACGTACACGTACAAGTCAAACCCTCCCCCCCCCGTTAACCGGAAAGCACCAAATTTTCTAATTTTTTTAATTTGAATGAATGATAAACAGAGCATCCGGAGGAGGTCATCCACTCCAGTTTTGGCCAATTGCTGGACTGGGTCGACCATCATGATGCCAAATACATACTGGACATGGCCAACAAGATCTACCTGGACAAAAAATTCCGTTTGCTCCCACAATACAAGAACACCCTCAACACCTACTACAAAGGACAATTTGAGTCTGTTGACATAAAGAAGTCGAAATCAACTGCTAAGGTCACGAAAATTGGCGAAATGATTTTCAAAATTTCGGAATGTATCAGTTGATGTTGACTTACAGCTCATCAATAGCTTTGTCGAACGCGCAACGCACGACAAAATCCATGGTCTGATCGAACCCAGACAGCTTGATGATGCAAAGTAAAGTTTATTAGAAAATGATAAAAAAAATATTTTGTTAATAATGTGCGTCGTTTTTACCTGTCATAACACTTATATACATATTGTTTGTGTTTATTCCAGAGTTCGGATCAATGTGGTTCTTGCTTGAGCTCATTTTGTGATTTTTCCATGGACTGATGAGCTTTATTTTTCGAAATGAGTTTTAATAACTTTTTTTTTGAAAATGAACAATAAATGTCGCAAAATTACCATTTTCTTATTAAATGAGAAGAATTTAGATGGTCTGACTGGTACCATCCCAAAAAAATGTCTAATTTCTACACATTTTCCGGACAACATGTGTCCGGAATGAAAATCAGACATTTTTGCGTTAGACATTTTTGGGGGCTCCGCAATTGTAGATGGTCGGAAATACAAATATTTGTATCTATTATTTTACAATTTTAGGAAAATAAATAATAAACATTTTATATAGAAATTTTCAATTTTCTTTAGATTGTGGTTTAAGGGTCAAATGTTGCATTTTAAAAATTTCCCGATCCGCACCTCGGTTTATTCACAATCAATTGAGCTTGTACACATATTTTCTCCATAGGATTGTGTTGATCAATGCCCTCTATCTCCGAGCAAGCTGGGCCGATTCGTTTGAGTCATCAAAGACCTTCAAACAATCATTTTATCCCATTGGAGTTGGAGAGCCAATTAAAGTAAAATTTTGTTCCTAAAATTTACACATACAAAGCCTTCTGCTGTGCTCATAAGTCTATAACTATAAATCCATACCATGTTATAATCAGTGTTCGGAATTTTGGAAAAAAGTCGTACGTACTCGTACTTCGTACCACCAATTTTCGGTCCTCGTATTTCGTACCCGTACCGTACCGCTCTTGCCTCGTACTAGTCAAAATGCTCTTCGTAATCGTTTCGTACTTTATTCGTACTTTTTTTTTATTCGTACAAGCTCTGGAATTTTTAATTAAAAAAGTTCGATTTTCACGCGGAATTTCAGCAATTTCTTCAAAAAATTTCGCCAAAAATTTTCGAATTACGGAAAATTTTGCCGTTTTTAGGAGTATAAAAAAGTACGAGTTTTCGGGCCAAAATTGGACTCGTACACATACTTTGTACCTCACTTTTTCGGACCTCGTACTTCGTACTGCCCTTTTTTCAAGCTCGTACTTGTACTTCGTAGTACGAGTACGTACTTCGTAGTACGAGTATGAGTACGAGTACGATAATATTGTACGAGTGCTGCGGCGGCGCTTCGCGCCGCCTCAGCACTCGTTTTATTACCGTTTTTTTTGTTTTGTTTTTTTATTTATTTTTTTTTTATTAAAGAATTTAATTTTTTATTTTAAAGAATTTATTTGTACCGAATTTACGATCAAAGGCTGCTCCTCCATGTTTCTCATCGACTGCTGCTGTTGGCTCCATTGCTCATTGTTGTTTTATTTCTTTCGGGTTTGTTGGATAAGCTTATAAAAAATTGGGTAAAAAATTTTTAAACGCAATTCGGAGCGCTGTACACTTCCTAACTTTCAAATTCCATACCCTAAGCCAGGCTTTTGTTTAAAAATATTCAAAGTTAAAAAGATGCAATTAAAGAATTTAAGAAAATTTAATAAATTGTTTAAAAAATTTTATATCTAAAAAATATTAAATGTCTGACTTCTATTCATTTGATAAGCTAATTCATTGAATTTATTTTTGACATTTGAAACCCAATGATGACTAACCATAACCAGTGCAGGATGTGTGGTAGTGAAAAATGCAGGATAAGCGCGAACATGGCATGCCATATGCAGTTCAGACAATAACCGACATTCCAAAAAGTATCCTTTTCGTAGTATTCTGAGCGCAAAAGCATCTTGACAGATGAGTAGGAGATTGAGAGGATCTATAAAATATATTAATGGCTGTGAAGATGTTTATATACATATGTTACGCCCGATTTAGATCCAAACATTGGAAAATCGGACGAACATTGCCAAACATTGGTAAAAACTCGCCCCCAGACCCAGCCAAACCCGCGGGAGGTTAATTTAGGATGTTTAGAAGATGCCTGCAAAATTTCGTTGCAAAACAATGTT
>JAEHOM010000594.1:0-10999 GCA_016433075.1 Hoplolaimus columbus | reverse complement strand
AAAATAACCTGTCCGTTAAAAGTGGACACGGAAATGTACTATACGTAAAAAGCAGATACGGAAATGTCGCGTCCGTAAAAAGCGGATACGGAAATGTTCTAAGCGTAAAAAAAACGAATACATACGAAAATGTCCTGTCTGTACTGTGGTGCCAAATTGTCGAGCGTAGACAACCATTTAACGAAGTAGACTTTGCAGCGAATGTGAAGTCCTAAGTGAAGCCCTGCGCTTAAAAGGAGGAAAAGGGGTTAAGCCACGCCTACCTCGCGCAAACGCCACGAAAAGGCGACGCCACGAAAAGGAAGCAGGGGAAAGCCACGCCCATTCCTTTCAGCGAGCATATAAGACGGACCTTTTCCATTGTTTTATTTGAAACGAATGAATCATAATGTCGGTAAATACACCAAAAAACGTGGAAAACGTTTGGTGGAAATACACCAAAATAGGGCGCGAATTCAAATAGTCATTTTTTTGGTGGTATCACCAAAAATCACCAAAAATATCACCAAAAACAGAGAAATAGAGAGGAAAAGCGAGAGACGGAGAGACGACGAAAAAAGAGCAACGGTGAGCAGAGAAAGGGAAAAGAAGACTGAAGAAGGGCAGAGAGCGGCACGTCTTGACTGGGCTGCTGTGGTGTCGACATTATATCTTTCTTATTTTCTCTGGACTCTCGCACATTCATAAGAGTTTGGTGATAATTTTGGTGATTTGGTGATATCACCAAAACTAAGAACAGAATGCCAACTGGCGTATTTTGGTGTATTTCCACCAAATTTGGTGGTTTTTGCCACCATGTTTCAAAGTTTACTTCGGGGGAGAAACATCACGTTGTCTACGATCGATAAATTGGCACCTCAGTAAAAGAAGATACGGAAAATGTCCTGTACAAAAAAACGAAAACGAAAATGTCCTGTCCGTAAAAAGCGGATACGAATGAAAAGTGATGTCAGATTCGTGTCCTGCGTCGTCAATTACCTATGAAAAAGGAATTTGTGGTGTATTGTAATATAAAATTGAAAAGTGGCCTTCCTGATACTAGAGCCAAATTGCTTTTTTATGGGTAACCGACTACGCTGATCACGAATCTGACACCCATTTCACACGTCAGACGTTGTTAGACATGTCCAATGTTACCAAGACTGTGCCAATAACAAATATGTGTACATATATGAGGTATCAGGTTACCAAGAAAAGTCGGCATATATGTGTGTAATAGTGAAAATGGATGTCAGATTCGTGATCAGCGTAGTCGGTTACCTATAAAAAAAGCAATTTTATGATGCTTTGTACTTTGTAATATAAAAGATAGAATTTGGGCATATGCGGGGGGGGGGTAGCCGTACTAGTACCGGCGATTTTTCTGATTTTTGAAGAATTTTATGTGAAATTTTCATTGGAGATGATCAAATTTTGGCCGGTATTTTCACTATTTTTGCCGGTATATATATTTTGCGATTTAGCCGGTATTTCGCGATTTTTTGCCGTTATTTTTAGCCGGTATTTACAAAAATTAGGCCGGTATTTTTGCCATCCCTAGTAATGTCAGAAATAATGAACCAAATTTAATTAATTATATTCAATAGATTTTCATAAAATCATAATCATATATCCTATACAAACTTAACTTAAGTAGCAACTTCAAGCCAATTCGCATGTTTTGGGTCAAGCAATGTTGGGTTTGATGTCTGGGATTGGATGAAAGATGAAAGTTAAAAAAGTATTTTTTAGTCATTAACGTACGTCTTTTATCCATAATAAAGAGTAACGTTTTTTTAATAAATTAATTATCATTTAATAAATAGATAGAAATATACATAATTTGGTCTTATAAATCCAAGAAATTTATACTTCATCCTACTGGAAGATAGAAACTAGAACATATTCGAGCCAGAAAGCAAAAGAACAACGAGCGAAATACGTGTCGTGTCTTCAGCTCACTTGTCAGTGCATAAAATATAAAATACACGGGATCGCTTTATTTTATAAGTCACAAACATACACGAGGCCACACCTACCAAAATGAAACACACAAGGCGAATGAAAATGATGAAGGGTGTGGGCGAGAGGGCGAGTAAAGCTCAAAGGTGGGCGAAGTGGGGGAATGCCTGGTTTATCGATTTTCCCATTTAATTTATATAATTTTACTTGTTCTCTTCCGCTGCCGTTCTTCCCTCCCATCTATCTGTTTGACGAGCGAGAATGAAAACAAGCCCACAACTAGCACTGAAGCATTGAAAGAGTGAGTTAGTCCTCCATTAGAGCAAGAAAAAGAAGAAAAATTAGACTGACAGTGAGTAATATTTAAATCTAGGGTCTAGGGGAAAGAAGGTATACTTTGTGCATTAAATTTTAATTTATGTGTTTGACTGACTTTTATATATAGACAATGGATGATTACTCAATACTCATTAATAAGAAGAGGGACAGGTCCGCACAGTCCATCGGTTTTTTATCCTCCGAGGCTGGCATGATGGACAGCTTGAGCACGAATGGCTAATTTGCGCCGATCACTTGTCCAAACTCATCAATGATTTGGTTGTGCATGTTTAGGGCAATGTCGAAAATTCCATGTCGTCCAGCCAGATCCGATCTCCCACAATGCTCACTTCTGCATGACCTTACTAGCCGGTTGATCGAAGGACAATAGAAGTCGGATGTATTGTGTGCGCTGAACACACAGTCCGCGGTCTTCATCTTCAGGTCATACTCACTCATATACCCATTATTTACCTACAAGTTAGTATTTTATGGGTTTCCTGTAATGTGATCCCCAACAAATCGAATCAGGGAAAATTAAAAATCTGAAAAATAAAAGCATCTAATTATTAAAACTTCTAGTCCAAAAAAGTCCTATCCTATGATGCTATTTTGCTGGAAAAGAGCATGCAGTTCAGCCCAAAATATCCCCAAATGTGAAATGAAATGAACGTTTCATAAAGTTCAGTAAAATAATTTTTTACAGAAAGAGTATGAAAAAAAAACACAAAAGAAAAGAACTGGCGAGAAGTTTCTAAAAATATTTTGAGTATACGCTTAAAAATAAAAGGAAGGAAATGCTGAGAAAATTTCTAAAAAATTTTAGGCATACACTTATTGGTTTCCGAAAAATTGTTAGCCTTATGTAGAGGACCTCCGAAAATTGCAAAATTCTTGTTAATTTTTAATTTAATTTTTTTTTCTCAAGACTTCTAATTAAATTTTCACAAAATTTTATGAATTTTACTTACTTGAAAATTTTTTCTTGGAAGAAGCAACATAAGATATTCAAATCACAGGATGAGAATGGTGCTTCTGATTAGGGAATGATATTCCCATTTCCCATTCAGGATTAAAAAATGTTGGCATTTCTTTTTGGCGTGTTGATTTATTTGGCAGATTATATGTATTTTCTCTTTCTTTCAAATGAATGTTAAGTTTTTTGAAGATTTTAAAAGCACCAGACAAATGGGCTGTTTGGTAAAACGGTAAGTGATATTGTTCAAATTTCTGTCTATAGTATATCCTCAATGATTTTATCGTATCTTACTTAAGATAAAACAATGAATTCCATTCTGTTTGCAAAAATTGCGGCAAGCATTCCTTCCACCTCCACGAGCCCGATTTGCCTCAGACTTCAAGCTCTTCGACACCATCTTTTTTGGCAAACATTGCCTAAAGTTGTATTGACAAGGCAAATTGTTCAAAAGGCAGCTATCACATCTGTCCGGCTTGGAGGCTTCACCCTCGGCTCATTTGCTCAACTCATCAGGTTCGGGTTTGGATGTATTCCGAAAACGCTACAAACGTTTGGGAAATTGAATCAAAAGGTAACTTCAACAAAAAAGGTCTGAAAAAAAACACCCACCAAATGAATTTTAGGCCAAATACAGCAATTTTGGACATTTGACTAGAAAATCGATTTTTGGAAGTGTTATAGGTTCCGCAGGGAGAACCTTTTGACGATTTCTGAAATTCTGGAGAAAGAACGCCCAATTTTTCAAAGTGGATCTCTTTCGAGCTTATCTGAAAACCTCTGAGTGCATAAATTTGGTTCACTTTTTGTTGTTTTTTTTTTTGAATTGAAAACTCAAAATTTTGGAATTCGGGCATTTACAACTAGAGCCCGGAATTTTCAGAAAATACGGATCAGGATTACGGATTAGGATTTGAGGGGTATACGGACTAGGGACTTACGGACTAATAAAAATAAAATCCGTAGTCTGTATGAAATCCATATAAGCCCAAAAATATACGGATTCGGGACTAAGGATCCGTATAAATCCGTGTACGGATCCTGTCCGTATCCGGTATCCGGGCTCTATTACAGACAACAAAGTCATATTTTTTGGTCAACACTCGACATGTCCGGATGCCAAATTAGTTATTTCGTAGAAAAATCGTGACCCTCAATTCTTTAGTATTGCCGAATTTTCCAGTTTTCTCTCCCTTTCAAGAAAATTTTTTCCACTATGTGATGTGGCTGGTGTGCACATGCCGGCCGCCTCCTCCCCCATTAAATCATCTCTACAAAGTCTGTTTAAACACCTAAAGTCCTAAAAAGGGGTATTCCATAGTTAAGTACCTAAAATAGAAATAATCGATCGCCACAGCGACTTCAAAAAAATGATGTATCGAAGCGAATGTCTGAAGCATTTTTTAGGATCCTCCACAGTGTTAAAAATACCGACTGGGAAAAGAAACAAAACATCTGTTAGTCAGACATACACCTTTTTACTCAAGCAAACAATCGCTTCAATACATCATTCAAGGAAAAAAGCAGTTGCTAACTGTGGCGCCATTCTGCTTCTATTTTACGTGACCCGATTTTTTTTTTTTGTCAGGCGTGCTCATTGTCAACAGCGAGTGATTTCCACCAACCGAAGCAGCCAACATTTGGTGCGGAGCAACGGCGCACCACCATCACCGACCTGGACAGAGCTGTGGTATTTGATCCGACCCTATTTGGGATGGCTTCTGCTTGCCACTATTGTGAGAATTAGTTTGTGTTTTTTAGTTTATTAGGCCTTGTATCCTTATTCCAAAAAAAAAAAAACAGGGATATCTAACCATGATTTACCATAACCATGGGCGGGTATTTCCCTTACAAAATGAGATGATGGCGGCAAGAGAAAAAAATTCCTAAATTTTAATAAAATAATGATTAATTCCTTTAGGAATTAACTACTTACTATATTTACTGCCGAAATTTTTTCGTCATGCCCTAAATCGGTTAATTGGCCACCCCTCACATAGGGACTTATCCAGGGGTGGGTTTGGGTACGCTTTTTTGGTATAAAAATTGTCAATTTTCGCAAAAAAATTAGCGTGACTTCGGCTCGGCGAAAGTTTCCCGAAAGTTTTTGGTCTTCAACATGGATATTCTCCCAGACCAAAATCCTGGGTACGTCCTTCCTCACAACTGGCCCCCGTCACGCTTGGCCGCGCCGTAGGCCCTAGGCCGTACTACTAAAAGCCACGATTATCCATTACTCTCCGATTGCCTCCTACGATTGGTCTCCTGCTGGAAAATAAGGACCCTCCCAAAATGCTTAAAGTCCAAAAAAATGCCTAATTTTATTTTTTTCTATTTTTTCCCACGTACTATGGCTTTTTTCTCCGGGTCATAAGATGACCTGGTGATTCTTCGGGTCATGTCATTTCGTGACCCGGAGATTTTTTAGGCATTGTGGCCTTTATGCCATGTCTCGAAAAATAACGAATAAAAAAACAACAAAATAACTTTGTTGGCATATTGAATTTTCTCTTCCCACAAACACAAAACTTTCAGCCAAAATCATACGTGGGTAAGGTGCCTGACTTGTGAGTAATTTAGCGAAATGCGAACCCTCCCTGCGCGCCGCGCCTTCGGCGCGGCGGGCATTTTGGCATTGATTTTTTCATTACATACCATGCTGGAAGCTATCTCTTTTTTGATTTAAAAACTTGCGATTTCCGCGGGAAATTTCACCATTCCTCTCCTGCGACCCTTCGCCCTCCTTTCCCTTTACTTCGAGCTGCGACCCTTTTTCGCCCTCCTGCGACCCCACTCTCCACCTCCCACTTGCGAACCCTCCGAGCCCCATTCGGCGAACCCTCACAAAGTTCTTCCCCTTACCTACGTTGGCCAAAATCCCAAAATGCAAATCAATTTTATTATTAGAAAAGACAGTCAAAATCGGTAAAGCTTGGAACTAGCCTTGCTAAAAAATCAGTTCAGCCTCTCCCTTCTCGCATGGCCAAATCCCGCAAACCGTCACTGGTCTGAATCAACTCATCAACCATTTTTCAGGCTTCCGCCATAATTGCCTACATGAACATCCGGATCCCCATTTTGCTGGGTCAGCTTGTCGATCAGATTTCTCATTTACTGATTGCGACAGCCGATGGTCAACAGCGGTATGGACTAGCGGATATGGATTTTTCACTATTGAAACCGGTGGCTCTTCAATTATTGGGTGTGTTCCTTGGTCAGGTTCGCTTTTAAAAAATTCGAAATTATTCATTAAAAAATAGAGGAATGAGAAATTATGAAAGTTAAACATATTGCAGACGAAACGGAGTCGCTAGTTCTAGAATAATTTTGCTATCTTTAAACCTAATGAGCTGACTTGTTAGAATTAACTTTGATTTTATTTTAAAGGCTGCTGCTACATTCGTTTGCATCACTTCGCTTTTTTGGATGGGAGAACGAATGAGTTCCGACCTGAGAATCCGACTGTAAGTTGTTTCCATACAGACACGCGTCGAGACTGAGATTGGCCTTTGCACTTATTTAATCCTAGCATGATTCCTCCTTATCCAAGCCTTCCCTTCCCCTCCCAATTTTTTTACCCACTACTTAATATTCACTGACTGAAAATTTATGTTACTCTCAATTGGAAATAATTTGGGAAATTCCAAGTTTATGATGATTTTCACTTTGTCGAACTTTTTGGACATATTAACTTTGATTTTATGGCAAATCACTGATCACATAAATAAATAAAGTAGGTAATTTCTCTCTGTTTTTAGCTTTTCTCATCTTCTCGATTTTCCGATGCCCTTTTTTGACGCTCAGAGGAGTGGTGAGCTCAGCGAGCGTGTGCAACACGATGTGCAAGAGTTCAAGAGTTGCTTCAAGCATTGTGTTGTTCAAGGCCTCCGCACGCTTGCTCAGGTATGTTTATGTGACATTCATTTTTGAAATATTGCATTTCAAAAAAATATATATATTTGAAATATACACAATTATACTAGACATTCTGACAAAGATCGGATTTGGATGTCACTTTCGACTGTATTTTATGTTCTTACGAAATTTTGGAAACAAATTTCCGAATTTTGCGTTGTTCCGTGCCCATTCTTCCGCTTCAGACTGTCGGTTGTGGCCTGTCCCTTTGGCTGATGTCTCCACGCATGGCACTGATCACATTGGTGATAATCCCCTCGGTGATCGGGGTCGGCGTTATTTTCGGCACTCTACTTCGAGAGCTCTCCTCTCGAGCACACGCACAAGGCAATGTGGCAGCTGGTGTGGCCGCCGAAGCACTCCAAAACATCCGCACAGTCAAACAGTTTGCAATGGAGGACGCCGAAATAGGGTGATCAGGGCAAGAATATCGCTCCCTCCATTTCCTTAAAAAGAAAAAGAAATATAAAAGTAACCTGCTGGCTCCTAACATAACTTTTGTTTTCCGAATTCTCTCGGTCTCTTCAAACAAATTAAGCCCTAAATGTTTTTTCCAGACTTTATCGGACGGAAGTGCAAAAATCGCGTTCATTAAATGAATGGCTTGGCGTTGGCATCGCTATCTTTCAGGCAGCCAATAGTTTGTTCCTCAATGGTAGGTATCCATATCCTCTGTCGCGAAGCAGCTGGACTATTTTGTGTATAACTTTCAATAATGGTCAAACCCTAACAAAAGACTCACAACTCATTGGAATCCTCAGAGTTTCTACTTTCACAAATTACAGCGATCAACACTTAAAATCCACAATTTTTCAACTTATTGTGTTTAAGCACCCGTAACTTATCGGGAGTGACATAATCAGGTTCATCTAGGAAAACATAGAAAATAGACACACATGATTCCGATGTATATATTTTTGTTAGGATTCAACCATTATTGAAAAAGTTATACACATAACATTGTGTTGTTAAACTGCAAAAGAAACCAGCTGCACTGAGCTGGTTGAGCTATTCACAATAAGTTAATTTCTTGATAGGTGTCATGTTGGGCATTTTATACTGCGGAAGCCATTTTGTCGTTGCGCAGCAACTCTCGCCTGGTGATCTGATGTCTTTCCTGACTACAGCCCAAGTGATCCAACGTTCATTGGCCCAATTCTCAATGGTATTCGACAATGGCATTAAGGTATTAGTATTGAATTTCTGATTTTCTAAATTATGACTGATCCCTAGGCCTGTACTTCCTGCGCTCGCGTTCTCGAATTTTTGCGTGTCGATCCGACAGTATACCACAAGGGCGGAACAGACAAAATCCCGAAGCATTCGTTGGCGGGCGATATTCAGCTCTCGAATATTCACTTTTCCTACCCGACTCGTCCTGATCAACAGGTCTTGAAGGGCCTTGACCTACACATTGAGTCCGGTAAGACCATCGCTATCTGCGGACCATCGGGAGCGGGGAAGAGCACAGTTGCTGCACTGATTGAACGCCTTTACGAGCCCCAATTTGGAGTGGTAAGTGAGCTCAAAGGGAGGCGATGCGCATTGCGAGATCTTATTGTCAGATCACGCTGGATGGGCGTGACCTGCGCAGCTTGGACCCGTTCTGGCTTCGTCGCATTGCCATTGGTGTGATCTCGCAGGAACCCACTCTATTCTCCACGTCCATCCTCGAGAACATTCGTTACGGACGCCCGGAAGCAACAGAACGGGAGGTGGAATTGTTTAGAGAAAGTTTAATTTTAAACTCCAAATATTCAGATTCGCGAGGCAGCCGAGCTGGCAAACGCGGCCGAATTCATCGAGCAGTTCCCTGATGGTTACAACACAGTAGTGGGCGAACGAGGGCTGACACTGAGTGGTGGTCAAAAGCAACGGTAATTTGCCCACACCTCCACACACAGACAGGAGCATAACCAGGGGGCGGGGGGAATTGGGGAATTTCCCCCCCCCCGAACCGCGAAAAATTGTGAAGAAAATTAAAATTTTCGGAAAATTAATCAGTAAAAAATGCAATAAAAAGTTGGATCCCCCCGAACCGCGAAAAATTGTGGAAAATTAAAATTTTCGAAAAATTAATCAGTGAAAATGAAATAAAAGGTTTGATCTCCCTCCCCCCTCGAAAACGCGTAAAAAATTTTCTGGTTACGCCTCTGCACACAGAAAATAATTTGGACGGTGAATTTTTTTGTGGAATCAATGTTTTTTGGCGTCCGAATTTCCGAAACATAGAGGGGGGTGAATGATGCATGAGTGAATGGTAAGAAATTTGAAATTATGAGGGCTTAAAAATAAATTATTTACGGAACTGTTATAAAACGTTTGAGGGCTTAAAAATAAATTATTTACGGAACTGTTATACACGTTTCGTTCACGTTTTCATGTAAATGAGGACTTCAGCAAAATTTTGAATGTCGTTTTCGAAATCTGACCCCTACTTAAATAATAAATCGAGTGAAAATCGATTTTTCTTTCCTTATTTTTATGCTTTTATTGAGTTATAACTTATATTAACACAATTTTATTCCTCTGACCCTCTTCACCATTCGCAATTTGCATAGGCAAAATCGCGGTACACCCTCAAAATGTCTGGTGCCCCAAAATGTCTACGGTCCCAAAATGTCTAGCATTGACACCGCACCCCAAAATGTCTATGGTCTCAAATGTCTAGGTCCCAAAATGTCTAGCTATAGGAAAAAGCCCCAAAATGTCTAGGTTTCAAAATGTCTAGCTATACGTTTTTGACTCAAAATGTCTAGCATTGACATAGGACTCAAAATGTCTGACTAAATTTAGCATCTATGCGTGCAAAAAAGCATAAAATGAGAAATCAAAAAAAAAATTAAAAAAGTGTTTGAAATGAGTTTATAGTATGTGGCTAACCTTGTGTTTTTTAGTAGAATGGGTGAGGACCTATAGGAAAATAGGACACATAGTTCGCTCAATATTTGTAGCACCTCTATAGGTGCAAACTGAACCAAATTAGCACCTCTATAGGTACTAATCGAACCAAATTAGCACCTCTATAGGTACTAACTGAACCATATTCTCACCTCATGAGGGGATAAAATTCGTAAATGGCTAATTTTTTATTTTAGATTGGCAAAATGTATTTAGTGTGCATGTTGAAGCGAAAGATGTTTTGAAACGAAAGTAGTAATAAAAGAAGGAATTAAAAAGTTCGATTCATTCAAGCATTCATTCAAGCATAGCAGACAGCTCCGTTGTCCGGGCCCTTGAGACCTTTTATTTTTGGCAAGTTAAATAAGAAAAAGTAGAACTTTTTATCGAAAATTTTTACCCTTTTTTGACAATTTTTTACCTCATAAATATTCTGAAAAAACGATTTTGAATAATTTTAACTCGCAAATCGCAAGTCTGAATGTTATGTTTGAAAAAAAAGAAAAAATAAATGAATATGAATTTATAAAAAGAATTGATATCGGCATTGATATCATATTCTGAAAACACAGATGCCTTTTAAACTTTTTCTACACTCACCCAAACTAACCCACCACAGCGGATCATGGACTCTAATCCCATCTAATTATAGGCAAAAATGCTACGGTATTTTTGGAAGTTCTTCTAAATTCGCAATATTTGAAAATCACTCGCCCTCAAAGCCTCTCCCTCTGACTGAGTATTGCTATTCATATTCAACGCCACTCAGCATCAAAATCTCTCACATGGACAAGTCCATTCAACTCACACTTTGTCTCAACAAAATCTCTATGCGCCAAAATCTCTCACATGGACCTGTCCATTCAAAATCTCTCACAGTCACGGGGTTATATTCGTTTGGCATTAACACCTCACGGGGTTATATTCGCTTGACATTAGCACCTCACC